>JAPZOX010001249.1:0-14446 GCA_037952655.1 Hymenoscyphus sp. LP001
CCCCCCCCCCCCCCCCCCCCCCCCCCCCCCCCCCCCCCCCCCCCCCCCCGGGAGTTTGTGAGTGAGTTTTTGATGCATGAATTTTGAACTGAGTTCTTGTTTGGAATTGGTGGTAGTGCGACTGGGGTGGGGTTTGTACGGGTTGACGGTAGCGAGTTGAATCTAGAGATCAAGGTTTTTCTCCATGGTATTGTTTGAGCTTTGAAAATCCATCATATTGAGATGTTATCATATCGTGGCGTCTGTTGATTCGGGCATTGTGATGATATGATGGGCTTGGCTGATAGTTGGGAGGTGTTGAAATGATATTGGATGACAAACAAGCGAGGTCGAGTAACATTAATATCGCATCAATATCGAGAGCAAATAATCCGATTCTGATGCTGATGGGTGTTTGAAAATGGTGGTGTTGTCAGTATCCAGGAATAGTGAGGCCAAGATATTTCAACAGCCGGGAGTCAGCACCGATCGCACAGTGGTGCGTTACACGCTTATTTCTTCCCAGCAAAAAGCTCCGAATGCTGGCGAATATACGAAACTCGAGCCTCGATACGGAGCCCAGGCGCCATGGGTATCCAAAGCATCTGTTCTCACCGACGGAAATGGCTGCCACCAATTGAGAAGTCGGAATGGCCTACCGGACAAACATCTGTAGCGGCCATGGTTTGAAGATCGATTTCTTGGCCATGAACAACGGCCGCGTAGAGACACCTGGAATGACTCCCAGAGGCACCTCACAGACTCGAAAATCATCTCTGCCATGCCGGAAAAGAAGAGACGAAAAGGCGTCCAAGAGCAGGGAAGAGCTGAAGTGGGGGCATAATCGACCTACGAGGCTCCTTGTATTGGATCTTCAAACCAGCTAAATCTCTCCCTTCCAGAACATCCTCTTTTATGTGCGCTCTCATGTCGGTCAAATAGGCCCGTGTTTTCCTGCCATTTCTGGTTTTCTCTTCATTGATTGTTGCTGCGCCCGAAATCGACGTACGCCGATTGTCGTCTCTTTACCCGTATGGGCTCCACGCACACGTCGTCAGCCTGCATCTATCCTAATCTAATCGCTTTCTCATTGGGGAGATTTGTACGGTCGCATTTATCCAAGTGGATCAATTCGTCCAAATCGACCCAGAACTTGCAGGAACTCACCAACGAAAGGCAGAGCAGGCTCGTTTTTTAATCTATACAGGGTGTTTGTCCGTGGGGATTGTTCCACTTAATTGCTTAATTCTTTTTTCGGCTCTGCAACAGGGCAGGAACCTCTGGCTATCTATATAATAATGGCGCAACCAAAACCTCCCCTCTTGGAATATTGGAAACCACCAAAACCCGTCCGACACTTTCGTTCAGCAAGCGGTTCTCTATCGTTGGCACCAAAGATTTTGCTACCCAAAATAATTTATTCGCCTTCTGTTTATTCGTCATACCCGAAAGACGCATACCCGGACCAAAAACACCTATCTATTTCGACAGTTGAAATGGCAAAAGAATATAATAATATGGCCATACAAAACCCGGCCAGGAGTAATGTAAAGGGATGGGGGAAGAAAGTATGGATTGGAATTGGAGCTGCGATTGTGATAATTATTGTCGCGATTGTGGTTCCTGTGGTTGTGGTGACCAAGAACAACCGATACCCGGATTATACGAAATTGACCTACAGTCTTTCAGAAACTTGTATGTATTTTGACTACATTTCCTACTCTCTTACTGATTATTTCCAGACTCAGGAGATACCTTCTTCGACAACTTCGATTATTTCACAGGCTATGACCCCGCGTCTGGCTTCGTTCACTATGTTGACTCGACTGTCGCAAAACAATACAACCTCACTTACGCTTCCTCTTCCTCTGCCGTTCTTCGAGTCGATACCTCCGTAAATTCTTCGAGTGTTCCCAACGCCTCGACCGGCCGTTTCTCTGTTCGCATTACTTCCAAGAAGCAATACGGAAACAATAACCTCTTTATCTTCGATGTCAAACATACCCCCATTGGCTGCGGTACATGGCCAGCTCTTTGGCTCACAGATGCCAACAACTGGCCCACGAATGGAGAAGTTGACTTGATGGAAGCTGTCAACGTCGTATCTTCCGCACAAAACCAAATCACTTTACACACAACAGATGGATGCAAGATGGACGTGAAGCGCAAGGAAACAGGCACAGTTCTCAAGACCAATTGTCTCAACACCACCAACGACAATGCAGGCTGTGGTGTCGATGCGGGTACCGAAACCTTTGGAGAAGGTTACAACAACAATGGAGGTGGAGTCATGGCATTGGAATTACGAACCGCTGGTATTAGAGCATGGCAATTTGGTCGTGCGAGCATTCCTTCCGACATTACCAGCGGTAGCCCAGATCCAAGTACTTGGGGAACAGCAACTGCCGATTTCCCAAGCACAAGCTGTGATATCGATACTCATTTCCGAAACCAAAGTATCATTGCCAACATCGATCTCTGCGGAAGTTGGGCAGGAACCCAAAGTGTTTATTCACAAACCTGTAAGCTCTTACCCCTCTCCATATATCCTACTTTTACTAATATCCCCACCAGGCTCCGGCACTTGCCAAGACCAAGTGGCAAACAACAACACCGCATTCACAAACGCCTTTTGGGAATTCGGTACCTTCTCTGTTTACTCAAGTTCTTGATAATTGACTATGCATTTCGCCATCTTGTCGTTTTTGTTGTATATATTGGACACAATCTTATGGGAGGCAAGAATTACGAGGATCGTAACGGCCAAGGGAGTTGGAATCACTTGGGGGTTTTATACCATGGGGCGTTTTTTTACTTTTTGTGGGAACACATCTTGCTTGGATGGAAGACAATTTGTGCGGACGCTGGCCGTTGAAAAGGTACTGGGCATTGTGGTATGTCCACGGTTTTATGATTCGTTGGAGGTGTGTGGATAGATATTTGTAGAGACGAGGAGGAATTCATCAATGAAGAAACTATAAGAGATTCGAACATTACTCTCCGTTGCGTGCTTTCTCTTGCATTGTGCGAAACAGCCTAGGGGCTGCCAGAATTCTTATTCACTATAACTAAGTATACCAAAATACCAACCAAATTTCAAAAGCAAGGCAAAAGAGTCGAAACTCGAACTAACGAAAAGACTGAATAAAGAGCTGTCCGCAAAACATAGCAAGAAAAACTCATCTAAATAACCTCACTACTTCAGACCAATTTCAAAAACAAAAACGAAACAATTACCCTCTGCTCCTCCACCCAAACCCTCCCAGATTCTCCTCCCTCTTAAAACAAATTCAAGATATCCTTCACACCCCCAGCAGCCGCACCCACCACTCCACCAACAACAGGCCCCGCAACAGCTTGCGCAACATTCCCCACATCTCCCACAACAGCTCCAGCTTTCTGAGCAGGATCTAGGCTTTGTGGTGTTGGTGCTGCGGGGGGATCAGCAGGTGGGGTAGTAGGAGATGCTGGTGTGGAAGGTACCTTTGCCTTTATGGATTTAGATTCAGTATCGGATTCTGGTTCAGATTGATCCTCGTCGTCGCCATCGTCGGTTTTGGAGCTCTTGCTTTTCTTGGTACCTGGTTTAGAAGCCGCCTTAGAGGTTTTGCCAGCTTTTCCAGATGTGGATTTTGAGGCAGATTTGGAAGCTTTTTTAGTGCTTTCAGAATCGGAAGTTGGTTCGCCTTCGGCATCGCTTTTTTCGGCGTCACTTGCTTCTGGGTCTTCGGCGTCATCTTCAGCACCGGATTCTTCAGCACCGGATTCTTCAGCGGCGCTGCCTTCTTCTTCCTCGGCATCTGGGTCCTCTTGATCACTTCCTTGCTCTTCATCCTCACCAGCTTCTTCTCCATCCTCCCCATCCTCTTCGCCTTCCTCGCCGTCTTCTACCCCCTCATCGTCACTAGCAGGTGTCTTGCTAGCACCCTTCTTACCACCAGCCTTCGCACCGCCAGTCTTTCCGGTATTTTTCCCAGTAGCCTTCTTGCCACCTTCCTCATCACTTCCTTTCTCCTCCTCGCCTTCCCCCTCCTCGCCATTCTCTCCTTCATCTTCCTCGCCGCTCTGTTCTTCCTCCTCCTCATCGTCATCACTCCTCACGCCCTTTCCTAACTTTGGCGTATTGGAAGCATCCTTTCCACTCTCGGATTTCCCAGTGGCAGATTTTCCAGTGCTGGAAGTTTTGCCTTTAGCAGTTCCGCCAACAGCTTTTGCACCGGTCTTATCACCACTCATGGGTTTGCTTGTTTTGGCTGAGGAGGAGGTGTGGTGGGCTACCGATTTTACCATTTTAGAGGTTTGGAGTTTGCTTGAAAAAGTTGGGTGCAGTTGAAGTGTTGGATAGGGCTGTGCAGTTTGAAAGATAAACTTATTGTGAGAAAAGATGTAGCTGAGAAGTAAGGGGTGTGTTTGTCTTTGTTTTTAAGGTTGGGTGTGGAGGTTAGTTAAGCTTTCAACAGACTTGGCAAGGAGTTTATATACCTCGAGTTCAAGCCCGTGTATGGTTCATTGCTGTAAGAAAGCGGGATATGGGGGTTAACTTGTCATTTCCAAGGCTGGAGAGTCAGCTTATACCATTGATAGCCGAGCAATAGTATTCATGGTGCCGAAATATAACTTTTTGGATGTTAGGTTGCCTTCTGAATGGGTATTAGTTGTTGATAATTGAAAATTGTGATTTCGAATCGCTCAGCTTGTCTTCTAAGCTTTGGGGTTATATACCCGTGTGGATTGAAGCGAGGGCGTGAGGAATTTGGATTGTAAGGTGCAGAGTAAATCCCAGTTCAAGCAGCAAGTAATGGTTCTTCTCTCTGTAAAAAGAAAATACCACACTCCACTACGGACACCTCTCTCTGAGCAGAAATGAAAACACCACCTTCTCAACAATCGCAATAATGAGACCAAGTATCACTCGCGAGCTCAACCCGATAAATTGAAAGAATCAAAAGTAGCATCCGAGTGAAAGAGATGTTCCGACGAAGCTTACCCGACAAAAATAGTAAGCTTTAGCCCGAGACTCGATTTCTAAAAGTCTACGACGGAAGAAGTCCACAAAGGATGTCTCCGACTCTCTAAAACTTGTTCATTTGGCCTCACCCCCATCATTTTCGCTCAAAGGTAGCTAGCTCATCAATGATGCACGGCAAGTGATCTTGGATTGTAAGGCTGATACCCGTCCCGGGCGGGTCATAATTTTGAGTGACTACTCTGTCTTCCAAAATTCCATCTCTACAATAGACTAACAACCATAAGCTTCAATCCCCGCAAGTATACGTAAGAAAACAAGCTTTTCAGATCTCTCGGCGCGACCGACAAGCTTTTTTCATGAAAGTCAATGTGGGTCGCGGGTATGTCATGCTTACTTGCTCAAGATGGTGGTGTGCTGAGTAACCTCTTCAATTTTGTCACTTGAAAATTTCCCGACGAAATATCATGTTGAAGTATTGAATGTAGGATGACTGTGCCTTTACAACTGGAAAGGTGCATCGCGATTGAGGGGTCATGGTTCCGAAGCGCGAAAACAGCTCAAGCGAGAAAATGGGGAATCCCACCCCATGGCGCTGTTGCGATTTTACAGAGTAAATATGTTCAATGCAGTCACATACGACCATAGACTGAGGGGAATTGGGCTAAGTCCACAGTCTACACCTACACAAGCCTCTTATGATTCCTGTTTCCGAATTCTCGTTTCAGGTTTGAAATACGTATCTTTGTTTTTCGATTCCGGATTCTAGGTTTTAGGTAATAATACTTTTGGTGTAGGTTTCTTCACTTTTCCCTTCCGGTTTCTGGTTAAGCAAAAATACACGAGTAGTCTCCCTTGTCCTCTCTACTCAGGAGGAGAAAGAGAGACAGCAAAGGTAAGCTAGAACTCCAGGCCGCTTTTATCACGATATTTTGATCACATATACAAGAACTAGGATGGGCTGCCCATTCTTGCCGTGACTTAGAGCAATCCGGTCGCGATGATCTCGAATGGCTTGGATATATGATAGTTGTGAGATAATGGTACGTTCAAGGATTATACTTGCGTGATAGAATAGATTTGCTACAAGGAGAGAAGAGAATCCAAAGGATTCGGGACTATTTACAGTGCGTGTGGCTTACTTAAGCCGAGTCCAAAACAAACATTTGCCTATTCACTATCCATAACATTAGTTTACTATGTCCGCTGACCCCTACCCTAAAACGCCTGGAGGCTACGATAGTGGATGGGAGAAATGACTGTGTTCAAGAGAGGAAGATGAAACTGTTAAAGGAATTTGCAACGTATCTTAACATGTACGTGGTTTAGCTTTTAAGAGCCAGCCCGATTATTCTGACAGGCTCGAGATCGTTGTTGTATATCCTTCATCAGGGAAGTAAAGTTCTATGAGCTTATGTCATTGGATATCTCGACATCATCTGTTGCACGCCGTTCCCTACCAAAGATAATAGTATCCAACGCGACTATAATATTT
Organism: Hymenoscyphus sp. LP001; assembly: GCA_037952655.1. Taxonomy (NCBI): domain Eukaryota; kingdom Fungi; phylum Ascomycota; class Leotiomycetes; order Helotiales; family Helotiaceae; genus Hymenoscyphus; species Hymenoscyphus sp. LP001. Next base: position 6,441 of record JAPZOX010001249.1, read on the forward strand.
GTTAAAAAACAAGATATATAGAGACAGAGCCAATAGATTACTTGTTCACTATATATGCTTCTGTCACGAGACTGAGGAGCCTCAGATGACGGATCACCTGATCAGCCCACTCAATAAGCGAGAAGCATGGGGTATAAAGTCCCATGCTCCCATCCATTATTCTAGAGGAATCAAGCATCTATTTTAACTTCACTTTGCTCATCCTATGCTCTCAATATTGCTCTTGTAATCGCCACAGCTTCGTTTAATTTTTAAATGTTGTGTTGAGGAAAGACCATGGATAGAACTTGGACTTTTAAGGTGGGGTTTTGTGTGTCCAGTCACGAATTCTGACAACCCCTGGTGTTGTTTGTTGGAAGGGCTCGTATTGAAGATCTCATATTATTTGAAATTGTTAAAGCTCGCTGAAGTGGGCGTGTGCTTCTATAAACTAAGTGGGCCTATTTACCTTTCGGAGACGGGTGAGACCTCCCATTGGTTAGTTTCTTACAATACATGGAATGTGAACACGTGATCATTGAGTAGAGTATTGTGGAAAGCCTATTGGTGGAGAGAAAGTAAAGGACTTGTTGTCTATCTGCTAATTTATATCATAAACTTGCTTTATCTTTATAGTCCCTAAGTCTTAGCTCCTAAAAATAAGTTAGAAATAGAAATTCAAGTTCTGACTACTCGATATTCAACGGACACCTTACCTCACATGAAAAATTGACGAACTCATTCATGAAAGAAATGTGTTGGAAGCAATTCATCATTTCTTCAGTAGAATTAAGTTCGGGTCTGTAAGTATGCTTGAAAGTAACCCGGTAAGTCGGTATTGGTGGAGTTATCGCGGTCGTGTTAGTGTTGGTCAGGAATCTTGCTTTTAAAGGTTAACTTGGACTTCAAAGACAATTACTTGAGTTTTGAATCAGATGCTACACTCACTTCAGACTATTGTCATTTCCAACTGCAGCATTTCCAGAAAGAGGTCCCGGGCCTCCGGTTGAGTTATTGCTTATTGTAGCACCCAAGATGCTTCCAAGTCCTGCATTGGGAGCTGGCCCAAACGAAAACAATGGAGTGGCAGGCTTCGAGTTCCCAAACAAGGAAGTGCTAGGGTTTGTGCTGCTTGTATCTCTGAAAACAGATTTCGCTGCAGCAACTGTAAGGGGGTCATTTCCAGCTGATGTACGTGATATTGAGGTGAAGAATCCACTATATACTGGTTTCGTATCCGCATTTTCTCCACTAGAGGGTATAGGTGACGGTTTTCCAAAAGGATTCCCACTTGACGAACCGATCATGGATTGAAATAACTCACCGGTGAGTTCAGTACTTGAATCCGTGCGTTTGGTGGCTCCCCTAGTTAACACGGTAGGTTTTGGTCTCGTACTTTCAGGTTTTGGAGAAGGTGTCCTATCTTTTTGAAGTGCGGAAGGTGAGGGGGTTCCGCTATGATTTCCAATCCCTATCTGAGATGAGGTTGATAGATGACCGAAGATATTGTGAGTGCTTCCAGCCTTGGGAACTGACTCGGGAAAACGTTGGTGAGCAGAGGGTGATTTTTGTGGGGTATTCCTGCCCTCGTTATCTGACGTTCTGGGCCCGGGAACCAATAGCTTTGATAGGTCAGTCCCATCTGATGAGAGGTTGAGAACTCGATCCGTTAGCCTTAATCCATCGAGGAGGAATTTGGTGATGTTTACCTTGCTGGGGGCGCTTTGCATACTGCTTGCAAATGAGAGCGCCCTTTTCCAAGGTTGCCAATCTACGAAGGATTGCATCTCTTTCCATGATTTTCTCTTCTGTCTCTCCAGCAATGCGATTTACAACCCCTGTATTCATCGAGTACACCACGGTAGGACAGAAAGTCTTTGGAGCTTCTCGGATAATTGGTGCTTGTATAGCAAGGGTTGGAACATTGTCTGTGAATAAATTCATGGCAACCTGAAAGTCGTTAGTTTAATGGCAGTAGCTATTTAATGTGAAATTCTCCCTTCATACCTCATAATACGCATTCATATTATCAAGTGCCTCCTCAGCGGCTACCATATCCATATCCAAGTCGGCTTTTGTGGTAATAGTAGACAGCATTTGAGTAATCTCATCGACACGCACATCCTGCCCCGACTGCACCAGGCCCCTCAATATAGATTCCAAATTCTTCTTGCCAGAGTCTTGTCGAAGGGTTCTGCTCTGGTTTATAAAGTGACTGTTTGTTGTCATTGGATAATCTTTGTGGACTTCGAGGAGCTCATCCAGTTTGGAATATGCCAAGTTTAGTTTCTCTTCCATAATAGGATGCAACCAGAATCGGAAAATGTTCTCACAGACATCTTCATCGGTCAAGTATCGAAGCAGGAGCTCGAGGAATTTATTCGCCATCTCCCATACTTTCTTGATATGTAGTCGTGCAATATCTCCCCATGGACGGCTATACTGACGGAAAAGTTCACCGACGAGCAGAGGGTTTGGCAGACCAGGCAGCTATAAGAGGGTTTAGTTAGCTTACCAAGTCAAACAATTTCTGGAGAGATGATCATCTCGCCTACCTCTCTCCCACGGCTTCTTTTCAACAGCATACATGCTTCTTTTATCGCTTCATTGCGCGATCGATACTTCTCTTCATCGACACTCTCATCATCTATGAGCCAGGATGCACCATTCTTTCGGATATTACTTGCAAAATCAAAATGCATATTCATCACATTCGCGCAAAGACGTCTCTCAGGATTCGCATCCCCCTGGAAAAATTCGTGGTCATAATCACCCTTCACAGCATCTCGACAGATAGTTTGAAACGCCTGACTGAGGGAGATAAGAAATTCGCGCTGTTGCACAGGCTGACTTCGGCTCGGTCCTAGCTTGTCTTGGGCAATCCTTGCTGCTGTAATCTGGATCTGAATATCTTCAACGAGACGTGGTAGTTCTCGTCGTATCTGGCTGAAGAGGACTTTGCTTAGGCGAGCGCGTAGAAATTTAATTCCAATTGTATGAGCTGGAAGGCGATTGAAGGCGCTTTCTTGGAAAAAGAGGGTCTCTTGCTCATCTCGGGTATCCTCCTGCTGATTCTGGCTTATGGCGGAATCAAGATTCTTGACCATATGCCAGCCCAAAGAAAATTTGACGTCTTCATTTCTGGCGAGAGTGATGAATGATTCTTCACTCTTTGATCCTTTCACTAAGAGATCTGGCTTGGTGATGATTCCAAGCGTCCGTAGGCCTTGTGGATCGACATTTCGAGCGTTTTGAAGAATGATCTGATTACCAATGTCGTTTTTCGCTGACACCACTGCTAATATTATGCTTCGAGGGTTTTCCAGATACTTGGAGACAAGTTTGTGTACTAATTGCACATCCCCTGCAGTTTGTGATATCGTTTCTGAATGAATAAGGCCAGGAAGATCAACAAGCGTAAGCTGAGGTTGGGATGGACCACAAAACTCAATTCGCAAGATATCGTCCGAAAATGATTTCCTTGAAGAAAGCTCCATTTCGTCCGTTGCATTTTTGAATAAGTCTCCAAAGTCATCTTTGGTCCTCAGTTCGCGGTAAAATCGCAGTAGCCGGTCCCGATCTATCAGTGGCCTGTCTTCGCCTGGTACAATAGAGATGTTGATTTCAACTTTTGCTGTGCGGCGGAGGATGACTTCGGTCGCAAATCGAGTACATATAGTATCCTGCTTAGGAAAAGGAATTCCGGAAATTGCCTCCAATACTGAGCTTTTCCCGCTGGACTGGTCCCCACAGACAATGAGTTGTGGAAGTGCTACAACCCCGCCTAGACCGCAAGCGCGAAGAGAATCCACGACGTCCAGGAGTTCTATCTGCTCGGCAGACTGCAGCTTCTGCAACAAAGGCAGCCCAAGATCGTTGGATTCGGCCATGGTGCTTGAGATCTCTAGAGATGAATTTTCTGAAGATTGGTCGCCGGTCAATGGAGGAGAAATTTTCTGTTAAGAGCAACTAGAAAAGAGCAAAAATGGAAGCCACGCGCCAATGAAAGGGGGAAATTGCATATCGAATGCAAGTAGAGAAGAGTTAAGGGGGTAGTGTTTGGGGATGTTGGTGATTGTTGGTGATTGTTGGTGATTGGTGATTGAGGAGCTATTAATGTTACCCTAAATGCTTGCAATTGCGCAGCAGCGGCGAATGACTAGCTAGGCTGGCAGCTGGGATGTTACGTAAGCATCATAGTTTTCCCACGCGAGTTAGGTGTGAAAACTCCGCACCTTGGATGCTTCGACATCCAAGGCAAAATCGACGAATTTTTCGAATTTTATCGATTCCAACTCATACTTCCTTCCATCTCTGTGTTTTTGAAGCTATTCAAACCTTTGCAATGGGACCAAACGTACAAAAACCCCCGCTCGTGCCGGTTCCGACGATGACTGTCTCCCCCTGAACCCGCAGTGGCTCCACCCGCGGAGCCATCCCTAGAATAGGCTCAACGTTATTGGAGGAGCAGATGGCCTATATGAGGGCTCAGCGTCGTGAGGTCGGAGGCAGAACCAGAATCGGTTAGAGCCTGAGAGAGAGTACCGCTTCCTAGTACTCACCGCCGTTCCTGTTTCCCTCCCCGAACGAGAGAGAGGAGGTGGACCTTCGAGAATAAGGAGTGCCAAGGGGCGCTCTGTTGATCGCCCTGCCGAGGGTGGCCTAAAAGATTACCCAATTCGGGGCAGGTTTTTGTTGTTTGGCCTATCGAATAGGGAAATAGAACCTGCGAATGAACAGTATCGCCTGGTTTCACACCAGAATACACTGATTCCTGTTTCCCCTAGCTCAAGCCCTTTGGGTGATGTGGTTGCTGGCATCCTTGCCTTTGGCTGCAAAAATTGGCTACGAGGGCCCAAAACGCCTGGTTCTGTCGACGAACATGCCGTCAATTATGAATGATCCAGTGACAATGGAAAGCCAGTTGAAGCGTGACCTGAAACTCCGCAGAGTTATCCCTCATCCCGCGATAGATCCTTATATATGCTCCGCGCTGGGGTTCGTGGCAAAAGGAGATGGCGGTTGGCGTAAGATCCACAACCTCTCTGCGCCGGCAGGAAGGCCAATAAACGATGGTATTCCCGAGGAGTATAGAAGCATCGGATACCCGTATTTCGATGATATCGTGGCCGCAATTCTCGAGGCAGGTCAGAACTGTTACATAGTGAAAAGATGCCTTTCGAATTATAACTGTTTCCCGCAGAGATCAGTGGTTACTTGGCTTCAAGTGGGCAGAAATATTCTATTGAGAAGCTTGCCTTCCATTCGGCCTCGCAACGGCTCCCTTCCTTTTCAACTTAATTGCAGAGGCATTCCATAGGATACTTGAATCCTATCCAGGAGTTGTTGTTGGGCTTCTGTTACACTACCTGGATGACTTCATTTTCTTCTTCAAAGTTAGGCCGAGACTCCATGAGCGAGTAAAACACTTCCATGGGCAGTATACGCTGCTGGCCGATTTTCTGGGTATCCCGAGAAACGAGAGGGGAAAAATTGCGAAGGCTATATCATCGTTATTCTCGGAATCGAATATGATATAAAGAACTTCATCGCCAGACTCCAAAAGAAAAGGCAGCAAAAGCATTAGCCCTGACAACGGCGATTCTGGAGCAGGGGGAGCGCAACTCTCGAGCAGACTCAATCTCTCGTCGGCTTTCTGAGCTTTACTCTAGCGTAGTCAGACTGGGGAAGATGTATATGACACATCTATATGCCTACCTCGAATTATCCTCGAAATTCGCGAAGGGATTTGAAGAAGCGCCTCAATCCCTCGGTCAGAGCAGATCTCGAATGGTGGAACGTTCTCCTCCCTGAATACAACGGAGTCTACTACTTCAACGATAGAAAGAGGACAGCCATTCAACTCTTCACGGACGCGTCAAAGAAAAGGGATGGGGGGCGTCTATGAGCAAACCCCCAACGAGAGTTGGCAAGATTGGTGCGGCTCCCCCCCCTCTCTCTCTCAAAAAAAGAACCTTTCTCGAGCAAAGTTCATCACGATACCAGCGAGGTTTTCGATATCAATATTTTCGAGCTAGGAGCGATTTCCCTGGCCTTTTTTACCTTTGTAGACGAATGGCGCGGAAATGAAGTCATTGTTCATACGGATAGCTCAATTTCTCGCACTGTCATTAAGATATCATCCCTACATAGCGATGCCAAAGCAGTTCTACGAAGGAACCCTTCGAGCGCATCCAAATTTGATATCGAGGTTATCCCAAAATGGATCGCGGGGAAAGACAATTTACTGGCCGACGCCATCTCTCGTTTTAGTGATAGGGAAATAGCTAACTTGTGCCCTCAGTGGCAGATATCCTAAAATTCGCTTCTTCGTCGCCCGCATGGCTTCGATCACAAAGAAACAACATGTCTTCGTTGAATCACTTCTTATGGAATGGCCTCACCAAGGAAACAAGAGCAAATTAAGCCTCCATCCAAAAGACGTATGAAAATTACTGTACGCTACAAGGCGTGAAAGCATGGCCAGCACATCTCGAGGTTCTTGGAGAATTTGCCACGTTGAGAGCAATTGGAGGACTCGGGATCACAAAAGTCAAGGCCGATACGATTTCTGGGAACCTTTCAGCACTACGATCTTATCACGTTGATAACCGAATAGATGAAGGAGTTTTTGATAGCCCATGATTGAAGAGGATCATTAGTGGCATCCGGCATACAGCTACGAATACTCCTACAAAACACGCACAACCGATTACTCTGGAGATCATTAAAAAGATCACGGAGCCAGCTTTCAACGAGGCCCCGGGGGTCAGGTGCCGTGAGGATATAAACTCCGACGTGGCGGCAAAAGTGGCTTTTGCAGGATGTTTACAGATGGGAGAATTCACGGTTAAAAACTCTCAACTCGAGGAAGATACAGATATACAGAATCTCGGCCGGTGGAAGAGCGATTCTTTCAAACGATAATTAAAAGGAGCCTACGCTCGAGGCTCGAGCTGAACCTACGATTCCTTCACAAAACAGATCTCGCGGATCCGGAGCTCCAGTCCCAATTACAAGGAGCGTAACTAGGCCTGGATCAAGACCCTGGGTGTGGATTCTACCTCAGCACGCTTTGGTACGGCACTCAAATACTCGCTTCTGATTCGTCAAAAGGCTTTGCGAATAGCCTCAGAAGTGAGCGTTTGGAGCGTGCAGGGGCATAAAAGATGGTAGTGCAAACGCCAGGTGTAATGTAATTGGAGTTGATGTGAGCTTGATCATTCATTCGGCAGGTACTGAGGGATACTTATAATGATTAAAATGACCAAAGACAATTTCCGAGTAAGCCGCAAGTCAATTATCCTCAATCTCGACCAAGACCAGGCAGAATTTCTATAAAAAACCGCGCAATAACTTTCAAAATAATCAGGGTGAGTTTCTACTACTTCATAAGTCACTCCTAGTTAATAGATCTTCAGTACCTCCAAAGATGTTTAATAAACTCGACCCTTACAAATATACCAGTAGTCGCTGGCTCAACAGAGATCAATTATAGCGCGATACACGCTTTGTCGAATTTAACTTTTCTACGCTTTATAAAAAAGTCCTTCAACTATGTCTAGGAGCTCATAAGATAATAAGTTACAAAAAGAAAGAAGGTGGCTTTAATAGAATCTTTATTTTTTCACTATAAATAACAGGGACTATATCGTCGTACAAGTCCCCTTCTGAATTGCTAGACTAGAAAGACTTACTACTTACTCTAAAGTTATAACAATAGCTTATAGTATACTTAAATCCTCTATATTAATATTTCTAAAACAACTAATATTAATATAGTTTGTTAATATACTAATATTCTAGTACTAAAAATACTTGAATAGAAATGTGATGGCCAGCTATTGATGGAATTGCCGAGCCATCGGAACAGCCAAGAATACGTGCCGAGTATGGTACGGTACAGATGGTTACGGAACGGTGGATACCGAGCGCACGGAACAGGATTACGGTACAGTTTTGGTTTCGGGACTGTCAGAACCGAATCGGTACGGACTTTTGTTATTGTCCGGCCCTCTTGTATATAG
>JAPZOX010001250.1:0-14439 GCA_037952655.1 Hymenoscyphus sp. LP001
TAAGCTTTAAATAATATCACGATCTATATCTGAAGGTAAAGGTATAAGAGTATATGTGTATATATTTGAGAATTTAAAGCTACAGTTCTAAGAACGAGGGAATGCGGAATATATACTCTATGAAAAAGAGGTATTCCTACTAACTATAAAGAGCCTTTAATCTCGTTATAAATCCGTCCAAGCGTTGCGGCTCTGACGGTCACGTGTAGGACCGAGAATCACGTGTTACGGACCAGCGCCGTAACATCTATATAGGTTACAACTATTATAGAGCAAATTATATCTATTATAAACCCGGTTTCGTCGAAGTTATAGAAGTCGTAGTCTAAAACACTGTATTTTACTCTTATATTTTCAACTAGTTAGAACTATAAGCTAATTAGCTTAGAATCTTTATATAAGGCTCTTTAGAAATTATAAACGCGATTAAAACGCGTCTTAAGAGCTAGTTGTCGTTGTATAAATCGATGTACCTAGAGCTTGCCGACGTGTTTTCTCTCTTATAATTCAAGTATATAATTCGCTATATCTTCTATACTACCTAGCTAGGGTATAAACTCTCTTAAATCTAGATTAAGTATATTCTAAACAATTACTTCCTCTTCTAGCTTAGACAATTTAACGTTTACTAGCCGTCGCTTAAGAAGAGTAGTTCAGCTGTTTATTCTACTGTTTAGTATAGAAAAGAGCACTCCGTAGAGCTTTATAGCCTTCCGACGGCTTAGCTTTTTAGATATTCGAATAGCCTCGATAGCTAGAATGATTTTTGATTTTTATAGAATAACTAACATAATATATAGTAGAAAAAACGCGTTATAAAGGAAGAGGGTTAGGAATTCGCTAAAATTAATCTAGTTCCTAATATAATCCGGGTTCTAATAAACTACGTTAGTTATTTTAATTATTATCTTTTTTCTTTATATTATCTTTCTTATTTTATAATTACTTTCTAGAAATATTATATTAAATAATACTAGATTTTATACTTTTTCTATAATAAAGTAACGTCTTTATTATCTCTAAAACTCTTAAGAAACTATTAGCTAATTAATTCTTTTATAGATTAGTACTAAGCTCTTAATACTTAGTATTCTACTAGAGCTAGTTACTACTACTAGACTCTTACTATCCCTACTTAGAACGAGGGTATGTACTCGCTAAAGACTTCGTCTATTACCTTACTTACATATTATAGTCGACGAATCACCCTGCAGGTGACGTTATCCTATGGGGCCCGCAGTTGTGCCGAGCTTCTTTTGGTCTTTGGCAATGGCCTGCAATTTGTTACGACCACCTGGGACCATCTCGGTCCGAGGATTTTCGCACGACGCCAGGCCACCAGTCTCCACCAGGAGCCAGAACCAAGTCCCGAAAGGGCGATGACCTCTACGCTCCCCCTCCACAACCATCACCAGCTCCTGCTGTTCCGTGGGCATTCCCCTCGTCGTCCCCTGCGCCTGCCGCCTGGAGAGAGGAAGAGGAGGTTAAGATGATTGATTTAGAAACCGCCGAAAGGCGAGAAAATGTTTCCTTTGGCGCGGCAAGTTAATTTTCCATCTCATTCCCTCAGACTTACAGTGTCGAAATTTCGGTTTCTTTCATGCCTTTTGTCCAGCCACTCAATGCAATCTGTAGTTTTTTACATCATTATTCCGCTTGAATGAGTTGATGGCTAATTATCTATTTCCATAGGGTGTTTTGGTTGGTGCTTTGGGGAAGGAGGTTGTTAAGGCCTTCACTGGTCAACTTTAGAGTTTTTTGGGTGTTTTTGTTCTTCTTCTTTTTTCCTTTTCCTCTCCTTTTTTTTTTGTGGCCTAGGGGCTTTTATTTTTGACGTTGGGGGGTATGGGGAGAGGGTATTTTTGTTTGTTTTTGGAAGTGGCCTTGGGGCATATTCTGGTTGGGGTAGGGGTATGCTTTTGTTGTTTGTTTTGCTTCTGGCCTGCGGGAATTTATTTTTGTTAGAGTGGGGGGTTGGTGTGGACTGGGGGGTGTGTTTTTGTGTGTTTGTTTTTGGTTGCCTGAGGGCCTGAGGGTAAAGTATCAATTTTTGGGCCCTTATAAACCTTCTTGGATACCCTCACTGATAACAGATCTAACCCGAATCTATTCCGCATATAGATTTGACAGGAACCCTTCAGCTACGACTGAAATAAACTGGGGAAATTTTGCTGACGCTTTGCTTTTAGAGAGATTCTAACTTCAGTTCGCTTTTGTTTGTTCAGGGTGGTTCAGACGAATGGGTTGGATGTTCGGCACGAGTTAGGAAAACTGGGGAATCGAGTTCTAGATTCTTCGACACCGTCTAGGACAATGGGTTTCGTTGTCTAGGACGAGTTAGGAAAACTGGGGAATCGAGTTCTTGATTCTTCGACACCACTTGGATTAATGGATTTAGTCGAGACGACTTGGGAGAATTGGGGAATTGGGTTCTGGATTCTTCGACACCGGTGGATCTGGTTGGTCGACATCAGTTGGGAGAATTGGGAAGTGCTTGATACTCCGACATCTCCTGGAAAAATGTTTGGAGAAGAAACTTGTGCATTTCCGGCTTTTCGGGTTTTTGGTTCTTCGTAAACGTAAGTCACAGTTTTTATTGTCCGAGCCCTCAAAGTCTAGTGCTAATACGTCTGCTTTTTCGAGCAATCCTTTTCTCCAAATTCTGTTGTACGCCATCGGCATGGAAAAAGAGATTACCTTGTATTTTTGGCTCGTCTCTTCTGAATCTCCTTTTTTGCACCTCGGCTAAGGTTCGACATGCTTATTAGTCAGCATTACTGATTCTCCATTCAACAGTTTCCACATTGTTTTCGACGCGAATGCCATCCTCTTTGGGACTCATTTAATTGGTTAAGCAACAACCTAGCTTGTTGCTTGAACGTAGCAAGTAATCATCGTGAAGTAGTAATGTGATCTGAGTGAAGGTCATCATCATGTTTATGTTTTTCCTATTTAGGAAATATCCAAACAAAGCTACTCGACCATGTTTCATGTATTCCGAAACCAATTCTTATCATCCACATTCTTACCCTAACAAGGCCAGTTATTTCCTCTGCTCCAACCGGTAGGAAAATCAAACTCTTGATCGGAATGTGCTGTTTTCATCCAACCATACCTTTTATCGCCATAAACATCTGCCGCAACCGGCAGATTCTTTGTTGCCGGTTGCGGCAGACTCTTGTTGAAAACAGAGGCGTTTATATAGCTTCAGGCATATAACCGTCTAGCTGGCACATCTGGGGGTAGCTCTCACCTTCACTTATAACTATTACTATAACCATGGATCCATCACCAGAAGTCGACAAATCATCTCCGTCTTCGGATATAGCTATAAGCAACGACCCAGCGAAGAGCAACGACAATGACAACAATGACAACGAGGAGGACAAACTCGCTCGCTACGACCCCAGGCATCCCGAACGGCAGGCGCCATATCTTGTATGGGCGCCCGGCGGGAGGAGGCCAGCGGGATACGCTGCGCTCCGCGCGGAGCAAGGGCAGCCAGCGCGGGAGCGAGGCCTCCTGCAACACGGTGACGTCGAGAATCACTTTCTGTGTTGGGCATGCGGGTGGACTGAGCGCCACCAGATTTTCTCGTCATATAGTCCGCGGGTCAAAATCTTCCACGCGCGCGAAAATATGGGGCTCTGGGACATCGGCGGGCAGTGGGTGTTGCGCGACCAGCCCAACGACGCGTCGGCGGGCAATGACCTGATGACGCAACAGTTTCTCCGCGCGCAGCCCGGCCATACCATCCCGCTGGTATCGGACATGCTCGAGCTGACCCGGCCCGGCGACCCGCTCCAGCTGACGCTGATGCGCCAGGCGCGCGGCAAGCCGCTGAACGTCGTGTGGCCGCAGCTCTCGGCGGCCCAGCGGGAGAGCTACGTGCACCAGATGGCCGACATCGTGCGGCAACTGCGCCAGTTTACGGCGCCGCGCGCGCAGAAGGTCGACGGCAGCCTGCTCGACGATCTGATCATCGGCTACTGCGGCCCGGGCCGTCGCGCCCCCAGCTGCACCAAGATCGGCCCGACGGCCGAGGCCTGGCTGGACGCGCTCGCGCCGACCTTGCGCGGCGGCCTCTCGCGCATGCATAAAACCAACGACCCGGCCATTATCGAGGCCAAACTGCTCGAGCTGCGAGCGAATTTCCCGTCCGATCTCCCGTCGGGGCCGTCGGGGGGCCTTTATTACCTCACGCATGGCGACCTCAACCTAACGAATATCATCGTGTATCAAGACAAAATCAAAGCTATCCTCGACTGGGAAATGGCTGGCTACTACCCGTGGTGGGCTGAGCGCTACCTCTCCCTCTTCAATAACCGTCCCGCCGAGGAGCTTCTTGACCCGATGTGGGTTTTGCTGGAGCCGGAGCGGGATATCGTTACCATGCAGCGAGACGCGTGGCTGGGCCTCGCCGCGGTCCTGGAGGTCTGGAAGAGATGCGACGTCACTCACCCCCGCGCAGATGACTGCTGGTTCCGGCCGGCATTTTCTTTCAGCGAACCGACAGCCGGCCGTGTTTCCTGGCACCATTGCGGCAATCAGCGGGAGCATCAGATTCGTGATATCCAGTGGGCGGGCTGAGAGTGGCTGAGAGTGGCTAAGAGTGGCTAAGAGTGGCTAAGAGTGGCTGAGAGTGGCTGAGAGTGGCTGAGAGTGGCGGAGGTGGCTAAGAGTAGCTAGTATTCCTTTTCGTTTCTTAAACTCAATCATAAATTGGATTTCTCGTCTTGATATTGCAAATCATTGCAAATCAAATTACTTGTCAAGAAACACATTTGTATACAAGTGGACATATCATATCCCATCCTCCTCCCCTACTCGAACCGGCCACATTTCATTCATCTCCTTTCCCTAGCCCTCCCTCACATCCCGCTATCAATATTCAATATTCCTCATCCCTCAACCAACTCCCTACTATCCTTGACCTCTTCCAAAACCCGACCCACCTCCGCCCACTGTTCCTCACCCATCTCATCCCACGTCCTCGTCTTCGCCTTCGCCCACTCTTCTTCACCCATCTCATCCCACGTCCTCGCCGCCGACTCTTCCTCACCTATATCATCCCACATCCTCGTCTCCGGCTCTAGACTCCAACTAATACTTCTCTCACCCTTATGATTCTGCACAATAAGTACTTTTTTCGACCCCTTGCCCACCCTAACCGCCCCCCCATTCTGACTCGCAAATAAACCCATCATCTGTATGCGCGAATTCGTGCTCTGGGCCTCTAACGAAAGCGGGCAGACGTTCCATTCCAGAATCTCTGCGGCCGGAAAAGATCGTGTGGGCAAGGTGACCGCGCCGCATTTGCAAATCTCGGCCCACGAGACACAGTTCTGCTCGCAGAACCAGCATTCGTTAGGTCCCAAGGATGCATTGTATCGATTGTCTTGCGGCGGCATCGTTGCTCTTACAGAACAGTACAAGCAGGTTGCGAGTAAATATGCAAGAAGGAGGGACTGCAGGAACAAGAAGGTTTTTTCGAGAGGGAGAAAATGCTGGTTGGGAAGGAGAAGATGAGAAAGAATAAAACAGAGCCCGGATTCCAGGCTGCTTGCCCCTTCTTAAATCCATATCCATTGCTTGAGGGTGTTTTGGCTCGAGTTGAGACTGAGGCTGGGTTTCTTTGATGGGAATCTGGAAAGGATGGTCAGTCTGCGCCAAGCCGCACGCCTGTGAAACGGCTTTGTCTATTATGCGATTCTCCAAAGCGCGGCATTGAGCTTCGTTTCGTGTTCTTTGTTGGATTAAAAACACGAACGAACCGACTGCTTAGCTTTGTCTTATCTGTCTCAGGCACAACGCCCTCATCCTAGGGAGGTGAAGGTTAAGGGCAATGCGATGACGCAAAAGTGCTACACAGAGCGTCTTTTGCCTATTCATTACGAAGCAGTAGAAAATGGGCTCGGCGGGACTCAAAACAGTGGTATCTAGAGGAAGATGGGGACCCTTCTCATGGCATGCGGAAAAGGGGGCTAGCGCAGGACTATAAGGCAGCGCACAAGATCACCAATCACAAGCATCCTACACAGAGCCCAGATTTAAACCCTACAGAGGCGATTTGGAACATCGTAAAGCAGAGACTTAGGCGCAGATTGTTTGATTCAGAAGAGGAGGTAAAACAGGCCTTCCAAGAAGAATGGAACAAAATCACCCTGAAGGAAATTCGGGACCGTAAATCTGATATTCTAGAAAGATGCGCTAGGCTCGAGAGAACCGGAGGGAAGCCAATTAAGACTGCCAAATGGTGATGTTTTTTAATAAATTAATTTGTTCGATGTGGCGACCCCTTAAATGTTGTGATGTGGCCCGTGCGCACGGAGTTCTGACCACCACTGGTGGTAGCAAGGAGAAGATTTATAGAAGACAGTAGCAAACTTCTCTCCTTAAATAAGAATCTCTATACCTTATTGCAGTGGGCAATAGTCCACGGGATAACGCAGATCTATTTTCATAAAGTCCGGTCCAGGATTCTTGAGAGCCTCTTTGGGTTCTCAGGAATAATCGCCCACCCATCTACCAATTTCCCGAGCAGAGGTTTGTGTACCACAAAGCGGCCGGCTCGCCCAAGTCTCCGTAGAGTCTTGTTCTTTTTATTACTATCTATCTTATTTTTGTATGAAGATACTTCGTTCCCCATTAAAAATTAATTTACTAAGCAACTCCACACAACGCCTTTACACCCTTACGGTTCATCTCATTTGTTATCAAAGGAACTTTACTAGATACGTATTCTAGAAGAGAAATCAACATTGATTATCTAGAAGCCTGCTTATAATGACTCCAACTTTCAGCAGAAATGGATGCGATGCGCCGTTCGCGCGCAAGTGTGCACAAAAGTGTTACGCACATTGATTCCAATTGATGATACACTCTATTCGCTGATTAGAATCTGCGTGCAGCCAATTTGCGCTGCAGCCAGTTTTGGTGTGGCAGGGAAGGTTGGGAGCGTCATGTTTTGATATTTCCTAATCGGGAAGGAACGATTAGGGGGGGAACGCCAAGCCCAGAACACGAAACCCCAACGACCAAAATGTTTGATTTCCACCAAAATATGAATGCTGCGTCCACAGCACAGTAGAACGATAAATCTCGTTCCGAGACACATTTTCTTCATACTCAACATGATTATTTCGCAATTCTGGTGCAGTGGTGGTGCAGTGGTGGTGCAGTGACATGGTGAGCACAGAGCACTCGATTCCCCGGTCGCACAAGGTATCTGCCTCTATACCTACATGGGATCCATTCGTCCCCCAAGACGTGGGAATTCTATCTACGAAAGTTATTTTGGCTGATGAATTACTAGTTGAGTCTACTTCCTCTTTGTGCCAAACTTTCCCTCGATGCACCGGTATTTCTGCGAACTTGGAGGCAGTCAGCAAGACGATTTTCGGGAAATTGAAGCAGCCATGCATCTCAATTCTATACGCATTGAGGGTGTTTCAGTTGGTGATTGAGCAGGTCAGTTTTGGGCTTGGGATAAAATGTGATGGCAGCGGGTTGCGTCTTCGGATGTTGACTTTCCAAGTGCCTGGTTACCGGAATCAAAGTTATGCGAATTGTAAAAATTTCCGTCCTAAACCTCTAACGATATGCGAACTCGATATTGCGATGCCTTCAGACTAAGCATGCTACAAAACCTAGCCCGTCCGTTGCCTTGGAATTTAATTTGGATTGGGTGTGCGACGGACGGTTCCTGAAACACAGCACTGCGATACTTCTCGGTCGAGTATACTACTGACTCCACGATGATAAGGGGCGAGATTGGAAGAGATGTTGGATGTATATAGGAGGATTACTAGTTGCTCTAGGTGGTGAAGGTATAGCGATAGTCCTGGCCAGTTGCTAGCGCTGAAAATCCCTAGGATGCTTGAGGCTGGGAGGTAGTCAGCGAAGTTGGCACCACGAAAATCATCCACGTAGCACCCGATTGCTCTTAATAAGTCCTCCTAAGTGCTGCTTTCTAACTGTAAGTATACTGTAAAAAACCAAATACAACTCTTCGCCTCTGATAGATCACCCCGAACTCATCCTAAACCAGTGTTGGCAATATATTATTGGTAAACCGACTTTAATACGTACTATCTGTACTATTTGAAGAATAATTCCAAGGATATCACACGGTATTATCCTTGGTGTTTTAATCGATACTATGAGAATAGCGTCGTGTTGCTAAGACACCCGATCCCGACCCCTGATTTTCACTCTCCTTTATTTTCAACATTCTAGAAATATATAGTATAATACACACATACACACCTTTTTTCGTAGACCGAATTTTTTGTTCTAAAACGCTCGATCTCTCTTACTCTCGCTTAATAAGCTGAATTCCTTCTATGGAGACTCCTCTAAGGAGGCCTCCGGCCTCGCCTACGCCTCTGAGAAGGGGCCTTGGAAAGGGGGGAGTACGCCTAATCCCCCCTCTCCCAAACATCCAACAACACTTCGTCTCCGGGACTTCCAAAGCTCTAGAACGTAGTACTACAGGCCAAATATTCTTTGGGGGTACCGTAGAAGCTGTCGACCACCACCTAAGCACTGCCCTCGACAAAGCCCCCCCAGACCTCTTGCCCTACCTCAGGGCCTTCTGTACCTAGGTCGCTGACCTTAGCCTAGCCTTCCACCGGGCTTACACCTTAGGGGAAACCCCCCAACTACCCTCGGCTCTGAAAACCCTCCCTGCTACGTGCAGAGGCGGCCCTACGTCCTCGACAACTCCTTCCCCCTCTCTGGATCCTATAGGAAAATTTTCATACGTATAGACTACGAAGAATGCCTTAGCGCCTGAAAATACAGTAACAGTAACAGTAATAGCAACAGTAACACCACCTCTACCTCTATATCCCTCGCTCGGCACCTCAAAGCTAAAGAAGAATAAGAGCTTCCTAACCAAACCTAACCTTAGGGTCTTTATCCGACTACTTCTAGACTCTCTAGAAAGGAAACACTCTGCCTAGGCCATCTTCCTTGCCCTTTACGACTCGAAAATAGGCTGTAAAGAGCTTGTATAAGAGGTACTTTTAGTTAACTCTAGATTTGCTATTATTCCTAAAAGTAAAGAAGCCCTGGATACTCTTTTATCGACAAAGAGGGTATCTATTTAAACTCTATTCTCTATAGCGAAAATAGAGGCCTTATAAGACTAGGCAGTTTTCTGCTTATTAGGGGTCCCTCGAAGTGTAGAAACTGTTGAAATTAATAAAAAAGAGGCGATTATATCGTCTCTTACTCCTACTACACCTAGAATAGTAGCTATAGCTATAGAAGAGCGAATCGGAGTAGTATCTATAAAGGTTAATATAGCTACTAGCTCCCTCTCTAACGGGCTATACTATACCTTCTAGATTATTTTCTTCAAAGAAGAGGAAGCTAGGGCCTCTTACGCTATCCCTGACATAACGTCTCTCCTTAGAAGAAGAACCTTCTTTAAGCGCCTCTCTAAAGTCTCTACTGTTATATAGTGCTCTAAGTACTAGATGTGGTATAACTTAAGGAACTGTGGTAAGAACCAGCGATGCCGCCTATGCGGTAGTATTAAACACTCTGAAGCCTTCTACCCTAGGTGTATTAGACACTCTTAGTGTAAACTGAAGTGCCTATACTATAGAGGCCTCTACGCCTCCGACGACCCTAAGTGCCAGCTTAGGCTAAAGGCATCAGGGACACGCCCTTCAACTGAGAATAAGAGGACTATTTAGTAAGTATATACTGAGATACGGATAAGGAGAGAGGAAGACTCTTCTTACGAGAACTTAGACATAGAAATAGACCTCTCTACTACTCTATAGAACCTCTCTATTCCTAGCTCTAGTATAGATAGCCTGCTTACGCCGGCGAATATAATTCTACAAAGAGCTAATAGTCCTATTACTACTACTATAGCAGAAGAGGTATACTACGACCTCTCTAGAGAGAGAACCTCGGACACTAACCTCTTTACCTTAGTATAAGTAGACAAGGGTTTTCGAAACACTACTGCCTCCAAGTCCTATAAATTAATATATATAAGTCTAGCGAGTACTAGGAGCTAGTACTACAGTTAGCCTACTTCGAACGAGTTAATATAGTACTTATCTAGGAGCTATATATCTACCGAAAGGAGATCGGCCGCTAGATTATAAGGCGCTACCTAAACTACGACTGCTTTACACCTATATACGACTGGAATATCAAGCCTTCTAGAGCACTTACGTTTGTACGAAAAAGGGCTGGCATTCTTATAAGCTAGTAGACCCTTATCGCTCCCTTGCTTAAATGCCGAGATCTTGTTTACGTCGAGATTATACTCTCTTAAGGCTATATACTATATATTCTCAATGTATACAACGCTTCTATAGGTGCTAAGGGAGCAGGGGAGGCTGTTAGCCTTGTCCTCAGCTCTTAACACATTCTTATAACGAACCTTTTTCTAGCTAGGGACTTTAATCTAAAGAGCTAGCTCTAGTAACCCGACTTCCTAGGCTAGGAGAGTGCTTAAGCACTCTCACTTATCGACTAGATAGAGGATAGAGGGCTATAGCTTACTACCTCTTCTAGTACACAAACGTACAACCTCGGTAACACTCTCGATTTAGCCTTTTACTCTAGTAACCTCTATTAGAAAGAGGCAGCTATAGAGGTTAACCTTACTTTTAAGTATAGTTCTAATCACCTTCTAGCTCTTACTCGCCTACCGTACGTTAGAGGCCTAGCTAAGAAGGATCCCTCTCTAAAACTTAGCACTCTCGACGTTAAAGCTTTTAAGATAGCTCTATAGGGAAAGCTAGAGAAGTAATAGCTGTTCGAGCTTCTAGAGCAGCCAGATATAGAATCGCTAGAGGCTTTAGTAGGATTTATTATTAAGTACGTATATAGTATATATCTTAGTAGTGCTAAGCGAGGCCGAGGGCATAGATTTAGACATCCCTAGTGGAATAAGGAGTGTTAATCTGCGGCTGCCGAGGCTAGGAAGGCTCGGAGGCTTGAAGCTAGCCTAGAGGCTGTGAAAGTTCTTTAGAGAGCCCTTAGACATAAGATCCGAAAGACAAAGGGAGAGCATTTCCGTAGCCTAGTCGACAAAGCTACGAAGAACAAGGATATATTTAAGATTTATAAATAGCACTAGAGTACTAGGGTATATAAGTCCTCTCTCTTAAGAGACTCGACTAGCTAGCTAGGCTTTACTACTTAGGAGAAGCAGAAGATCCTAGTATAAGAGCTACTTATAAATAAGGCTGAAGTAGAGGATATACTAACTAATACCCTAACCACCTCTATACGTGCTCTTCCCTAGGCAGCTCTTACTCTTCGCAAGGTTGAAGAATCGGTCCTAGGAAAGGCTTCTACTATACTAGGAGAGGATGAGCTAGTAATAGAGGTCTTTAAGGCTGTCTAATACCAGATTTCGTACCTAGTATACTCTCTATTTAAGAGGTGTATTAAGATAGGGTTCTACCCGAAGATCTTTTAAACTACTATTATTACTATTATTCTAAAGCCTAATAAGAAGGATAAGTCGTTCCTTTAAGTATATTATCTAATCTCCCTACTCTTAGTCCTAGGAAAGGGGCTAGAAAGGCTTCTTATAAAGAGAGTTTCCTAGATAGCTATTAAGCACTCTATTCTTAGGCTAAACCAGTTCAGGGCCCTCCTTCTAAGAGCTACTATAGACCTTACTACCTACCTTACCTTCGATATAGAGAAGGCACTCGTAGACAAACAGAAGGCCTCCCTCCTTACGCTTGATATCAAAGGTGTCTTCGACGTAGTACTCCCTAGCCGCCTAATCAAGAGACTAAGAGAGTAAGGATAGCTGTATAGCTTTATAGTATAGGTTACTTCCTTCTTAACTAATAGATCTATTAAAGTAAAGCTAGATAGAGAAATAGGTACATCTACTCCTCTTTAATATAGTCTACCTTAGAGCTCGCCTATCTCGCCGATCCTCTTTATACTTTATATCTAGCTACTCTTTACCTTAGGGGTAGGCTCTTTCCTAGTACTACAAAGGTTTAGCTATGCCGACGATATTAGATTACTTGCTTTTAGGCCTACTAAGCTAGGGAATATTAAGGTTCTTATAAAACAGGTAGCTAGTATATTAGAGTAGGGTATAGACGAGGGTATTACCTTCGACGCGGAGAAGTCTAAACTTATCTACTTTTCTTATAAGAGAAAGTAAAAAGGAAGAGGTATCTGCTCTCCCTCTTCTATTAAAGTAGGAAGTAGAATAATAGAGCTGATATAAGAGCTTCGATAGCTTAGTATCTTCTTTAATCCCTGTCTTACTTTCTACAACTATATTAAAAGGATGATAAGTAAGGCTACGCTAGTAGCTAATACCTTGAAAGAGATAATAAATATAATATAAGGCTCTCCCCTCTACCTACTAAAACAAGCTATTACTGCTTATATCCTATTAATCGCCTACTTTAGAAGCAAGACCTGGTTCCCTAGACAAGCTAGAGCTAAGAAAGGAGGGACTATAAACAACCGAATTAGCCGTTACCTAACTCTTTTAAACAAGGTAGTAGCTAAGTATACTAGGATTATCCTCCTAGTATATAAGACTACTCCTACCTCGGTACTCCTTATAGAATCTAGCCTCCTAGCCTCTAAAATTACTCTTATAATAAGAAGTAAGGTATTAGAAGCCTAGATCCGACGGCTAGACCTCGCCTACCCGCTTAAACGATGTATAAATAACCCTAGCTCTAAAGCTAGGCTTATTTACCGCTCTTATAGAGCCCTCCCTCCCTCTGAAGAGATCGACTCTATTTAAGACCCTCTGTAGAACAGGGGGTTTAACTGCTAAGCCCGCCTCCTAGAGGTAGCGGGACCTAACCCTAGTAGAGATAAGAGCTCTTTTAAAACCAAATTCCTTGAATTCCTATCTACGGTTTCTTCTACCGACCTAGTAGTATTTACTAATAGCTCTCGCTTAGATAACAAGAGTACTAGCAGAGGCGTATACTTAATAAGAGAGGGAGCTATTCTTAATACTAAGATCTTCTCCTTTAGTAAGAGGTTAGAGATATATAACGCAGAGGCTAGAGCTGCTCTATATAGCCTAGAACTAGCCCTAGACTCCTCTTTCTAGCCTTTAGCTAGAAAGTACTAGATCTGCCTTAATAACCTTAAAGCTATACTATAGTTAACCTACTAGTTCTATAGCACCTTATAAGAAACCTTTAACAAGGTTAACGAATTAGCTTAATCTTACCCTAGGAAAATATAGATAAGGTAGTGTCCTAGCTATATAGGTATCCTCGGTAATAAGATTATAGACAAAGCTATAGAAAGAGCGACGCGGATTCCTCCTTCTAACCCTCTATCTTTACTCTATATAGCTACGCTTAAGAGAGAGGTAAAGGAGAGAGAGGTTTAGCTTACGAGAAAGCTCTAGAATACTATACTCCCAGCTAATTATAAGGACTTAGAGCTCTATACCTGGTTCTTAAAGCCTAAGTCTCTCCAGTTGCTAAGAGAGGTCCTTGCTTACTTAATTACTACTCGTTCTAGACATAGAGACTTTACTACTTACTATCTTCGCTTCTTTTACTTTAACTCGCTACTTAATTCAAGGAACTGTAAGTATAAGAAGGCTAAGACCTAGTTCCACCTACTCTTTTACAGGCTAGCAAATAATAAAGGCTCTAAGCTGTTAGCTAAGGCTAAGAAGAACTCTTAACTACTCTTTAGATTTCACTACGAGGAGCTCTTTAGCCAGGTCTACTTTAAGACCGTATTCTATACTAAGATCTGTCTCTCTAGATAGACAGGCCTTCTTTTCTTTTCCTTTTTCTTTTCTATTTATTATATATCTCCTTTGTTTTACCCTGGTTCTAAAACTAATTAAGAATAAGAGCTGTTCCGAAAGTAGAGCTTCTCTTTAAATTGCCTCTTATAAATTAGCTCTTTCGTTTACACCCTCTGTAGCCTAGAGCACCCCTCTAGCGTTATTTGCCCTATTTTAGAACTCTTTTAGAACCTAGCCTACGCGAGCTAGACTCCGCTTGACGTTAAATAGTAATAAATAAATAAATAAATATAGTATAATACAACGTAGAAACTTGTAATTTAATATCTAGAAGTAAAAAATCAAGGTTGTAGTAATTTAAGTAGTACTTACTACTGAAAGTCGCCTCTACGACTTTAAAAGAAATATAGACTTATTCGGCGACGACGAGGTTAAGAGAGTAGATATAATAGTATAAGCTAGTACGTTTAACCAGTCGTAATTCACTCTTTGTTTCTATTCTATAAAGTCCTAATTAGAGCCTGTTTAGCTCACTTCATAGTATATTAAAATATTCTATAAAATATACTAGTTGATATTTAAGATAGCTCGGAATATATTTGTTTATATTCTATATTTGTCGTTATATAAGTGAATGAGCCTCTGACTCATATCTATCCACGTGACTAGCACGCTAGTACCACGCTAGCACA
>JAPZOX010001251.1:0-14427 GCA_037952655.1 Hymenoscyphus sp. LP001
CGAATATATATATATATACTCTTATACCTTTGCCTTCAGATATAGATCGTGATAAAACGCTGTATTTCGCTCTTATATTTTATATAAGTTAGAACTATATACTAATTAGGTTAGGATCTTCGTATAAGGCTCTTTAGAAATTGTAAACGCGATTAAAACGCGTCTTTAACCCTGGTTGTTATTATATAAATTAATAAGCCTAGAGCTTACCGACGCGTTTTTCTCTCTACGACTCGAGGATGAAATTAGCTATATCTTCTATACTAGCTAGCCGAGGTGTAAACCCTCTAGAATCTATATTAAGTATATTCTGAACAATTACTTCTTCTTCTACCTTAGACAATTTAAGGTTTACTAGTCGACGGTCGGCTAGAGAAAGGTGGCCGTTTATTCTATTATTAAGTATAGAATAAGATATTCCGTAGATCTTTGTAGCTTTCTGTCGACTTAGCTTTTTAGATGTTCGAATTGCCTTAATAGCTAGAATGACTTTTGATTCTTTAGTAACAATAGACATGGTAGAAGGTTAAAAAAACGCGTGTTAAAGTTAGAGGGTAGGATTTCGGGAAAATTGATCGGGGTCCTGATATAACCGGGGTCCTGATAAACCACGTTATATAAAAAGTAAGTATAAAATATTCGTAACGTTGCGCGAGTTATACACCTCTGCTGAACGTTATAACTCGGCTCGGAGATCAGTTAAATTTGCATGCCTATGGTGAAGTATTCTAGGAGGTAGATCACGTTTTTCTGGCTCGCGCTACCTTCTTGCAACGATCGCCAAGAGAACTGTCGCTAAGAACAGGGTTCTCCGCCTACCACGGAAGTCGGGTAATAGTAGGTACTGTTATTTGGTGAGCTTCTGGTACGCTCGGCAGTGGCCTGCTCATTTCACGGCCCAGTTGGATTGAGCAGATAGAGAGAGTTGCAAAATATCAAGTCTGTGCATGGGGTCTAGAGCTTCGGATAGCGGAAGGCAGATGCCGGCCGCAATATCGAGCTAATCATGTCAAGCCAAGCAAACTCGACTATGCCTTCGTAGCAAATCATTTCTCGCCTAGCTTATCGCCTTATGAAGTACACATATGAAGTTACACATGCACATGCAGTGGTAAACAACCGCAGATAGCGACACAGCCGGCGACACGTTGTACCTATAGAATTATGCCGTATCGCCGAGTGAAGCAGGGCAGGACAGAGAAGGGTGATTCCCCTACCTATACGACCATGGAGGAAGTGTGCCGATTCGAATTCGTTGTACAATATACTTCGCGAGATCCAGAAGAGTACTCCGTACCGCTACTGAAATCTTTACGACCCGAATGTTAAACCTTACATTCTCAATAAAGAAGAACCGTGAGCTTTCACCATTTGAAGCGCGGGTCGGATCGATCCGTCAACGGTTGAGTGATCCACTCGGAAGGAAGAAGCAGGTGGCCAGAGCGTCTCCAATCCCAGTACGAGTAAGCGATCCTCTCACAATCTGCGATGCAAGAGAAGACTGTGGATAAGAATGTTAGCTAACAAGAGTTACGCAGGAACCCCTAGCTGAAATGGGGGGTAAAAAAAAGAGTCGAAAGCAAGTCAAAGCAGATTGGTACGCCAGTGGAACAGACGAGAGCGACACGAACGCTTCTAGTAACCACAAGGTTCCTGCTACCGCAGAAGTCGACGATCACGGAGAGAGCAATGACAATGGGCAGACAGATAATCGAAACGGCGGTGGACGATCTCGTGAGGGCAAAAGAGCCAGTCCACCGCACCCAAAGCACAAAGCCACCCTCGGACCCTGGACACAAGCCGTGGGCGAGGCTGTTCAAGGAATGGACGCAGCCCAACGAGCAATTAATAACTTACAGGGCATGTTCGCCACTCATGTGAATGATCTAGGTATGATGGATGAGATTAGGAACAGGCTCGACCAGGCAGAGGTAGACGGTAGGGAAAAGGACGAGGAGCTACGAAGGCATGAAAATACAATCCGCACTTTGACTAGCATGGACCAAAAGTCAAAGGCCGAGATTAAGTCACAACTTGCACAGCTCGCTGCGGACAGAAGGGAGTTGGAACAAGACAAAGCGAAGCTAGAGACAAGAATCGCCGTGGCAACGGCAGAAGAGAGGCTCCGCATGAACTGCGATTTTGATGAGCGTATATCAAAACAGGACAAAAGCCATGAGACGCGGATGAAAGAGCTGGAAGATGAGTCCGCTCGAAAAAGCCAAGAGAACAGCGCGAAAGCGACAGCCCTAGAGGCTGAGAGGGGGCGACTTTTGACCATAACAAAACAACAGCAGAAGACAATCAAAGCTCAAGTAGATGAGTTGGAACAACTGAAGGATCAAAATGACGTCCTCAACAGAGCAAAAGATTCACTCAGAAGCGAGAAGCAAAAACTGGAAAGAGAGCTCGGAACGATGAAGAAGGACTTTGCATTGAACACCAAACCTGCAGCGTACTTGTATGTATTTTGGAACATTTACAAGAAGAGGCTAACGAAAGTTAGTGAGCACAAATTCGCAGAAATATATGGTCAGATTGAAGATATTTCTCTGAAATACTTCCATGATATAGAAGAGGTAAGGATGCTTCTTGCCACCCGCCACGCATATTTTCTTACCATGTATTAGAACCCGCAAAAGATTCACGAGAAACTTGCCACTGCAGATCCCTACTTCAGGACCGTTCCTATTGACGATTCTGATGATTCACGTGATCTACGTACTGCTCATGCTCAACGCATTATCTCCAACGCTATATGCGAAGACATCTGGAAACCCTTCAGCTCCGAGCTTACCTTACTACACCCCGGATTCAGCAGTTGGCTCAGCAAGATATCGGACAGTCTCGACAGATCTAGCCAGGACGGACGCATAGCCAACGTCTGGACAGCTCTCACGACGCGAGCTCTTCAATCGTTACAGGATGACACAGTGGCCTCACCTGTTCTCGAATCCAAAAAATTTCCCTCCACAGGTTCTATCAGAGCCGATAGTGTCATATCCAAGGTTTTTCTTATCCTCTCCCCGCTGGTCAGTTCGTCTCAAACCGAGACGCTTCGAACGGATCTTCACGCAGTCGTGAACTCGTCAGCTGAAGTTTGGAATAATGCTCAAGCTGGCGGCTTGAAAATAATTATGGATCCGCTGCTCGATCGTGCACACCGCGAAGAGTGGCGGTCTCAGCGGTTTGATCCAGCATTGCCATTTGACGGAGATGGACCAGATCCAGACCTGGTATCAAATACTCACCCCCGAGTGTTCACCCTTTTCCCTCGGGTTTCGGTTCGGATCCAAGACAAGCTCCCGCCTGGCAGCTGGCCAACCTCGGAGCCGACCGTAATTCATCCTGGAGCAGGACTCCCAGAGTGGTCGTCGTTGGTAGTGCGCGGGAAAGTTGACCAGGAGGAGAAAGAAGACTACATCAAGGAAACAATGGCAAATGTGTGGAAACAGGCGAGCAGGCATGTTTCGGGACATGGAAGGAGGGCGTCAAGAGGAAGTTCGACAACAGGACCACAGAGTCCAAGTGCGCAATAGGAGATTGGAGGCGCAATGAATGAAGGAGCTAAAACAGAGTACGAGTGATAGGTTGGGAGTAATAACTAGCTCTGTGATATTTCCACCGCGATAGGTTCATGAAGCTAAAAGGAGCCATGGGGAAGAGGTCGAGAGAGTTGAGCAGTTAGCAAGAGTCTACTACGAATCTGGCGGAGGTGGGATTTATTGTTTCTTTTGGTAGTCACTTGGCGAAACCATTGATATTGTGAATAGGGGGGAGGGAATATGAATGACGAGAACCAGGGAAAGGAAGTAGCGCTCTAGTACAATACCGCGTGAATCCAATCCAATTGCAAATATTACATGCTCGAGAAAAATGCAGAAGGAAGGCAAATCTGATCAACGAGGATAGCAGGCAAGCTCTAGGCAGTGAAGCGAGTGGAGGAAACCTCCTAGACCCCCAAAAGAAATCCGATAAAGAGGAAACGATAACTAGTACAAGTTTAGCGCCTCGTGAAAAACGCCAGTGATGGTTATAGCGTCCTCCTCGTGCTGGTACGCAATCCGTTTGCCCTTCGAGTTCCCGGCCGTCTGCTTTATCTTTCCGACCGCTCGAGGTGGTCATCATTCAATAGCAACCTCCATCCTTCTTTCCGAGAGGGAAGGCAGCCACAATCAGCTTGACATGGCGCGGACCGTGACACTTTTAACATTTTGCAGAGCATACTTGAGGACAGCTCAGAAAGCTTGCTCTCCAGTGGGCTCGATCTGGTGATCTTAACATCGTGAAAGCCAATAGAGCGAATGGATCTCTTATTTATTTCTAGGAAGTCCTCCAGAGCATTGTGTTCAGCCACCATATGGCACATATCCAGCTGATCAAGATCCAGTGCGCAGTGGGACAGTATTTCCAGAGGAGAACTCGAACAACTCAGGCGTAGGACCTGAACGGACTCCAGCAGCTTTCCTAAAGACTCTGACAATGTGCTCAGGTCAGGGACTTCCCGCGTATGGTAGTAGGGAAGATCGAGCCCCGATAAGCTGACGGTATGAATGGCAGCGCCGCTTACCCTAGAACTCTGGATAGCATCAGACACAACTCGCACATGGTATTCATAAGAGTCTTCTGCTGTAGTCATGTCTGAGGTGAAGGGCGACAGCGACGAGTCGTCTTCTATCGCCACGCAGAAGGACAAGCCCACGTCCGTCAGTCGAGGAAGCGCTCCAAAGGTTGAGGACAAAACCGAAAGGTCAACGCCGTTGTCCACGTTGCTGCGCTGCTCCTTACATATATCATGTAAGGTTCTGTAAATGACCATGTATGAAGGGCATTCATCCGCCTCACCATTCGCGTCGTAAAAATCTTTCGTTGTTTCCACATAGCTGTCAGGAGTCAAAAGATGGGACTTGAAGCAGCTGAAGTCTAGTATTTCTGCGCGAGATAGGAGCAGCGTCAGCGTAACTCTAGCAGACTGTTTCGAGGAGAGGTTATTAACAGCCTTCATGAGTTCTGGGACTATATAAGTGAAAGAGACGATGTGGTAACGAGCAGCTGTATTTATGAGGCTTTTGAGTCCGTTGAACCCGTCGTCCGAGAACGGGATCTGAACACGGCGGAAGAGGGGTGGTGCACGCTTCTCCCACCCTTTTGCTAGCGCGAGACAAATCTTTGACATCCTTTTGAGAAATCTCGGATGGCAGAGTTTCGAAGCGGCTGCTTTTCGAAAGGTTGATGGTCATTCTGATTTTAAGTCCGAATCAGTGCATCTAGATCAAGATGAATGACAATAGATGAGGCTGATTTAGTTCAGGAAATGAAGTTGGAAGAGTCGCTGCTGCTCCGACCTACTTGCCGATACAGTAACACGGTCCATAGCGTGAAATCACACGTGTTCTATTTCACATGGAGGTGTCGAGATTCCGGTCAAGCAACACTATGTTCACGCGGTCTTGGGGTATCCCAACTACACTAACTACAAACAGTATAAAATCGAAGAGCCTGTCCATGCATCCAGGCCGCAGCGGAGTAAACAACGAACGGATGAAGGAAAGCAATTCCAAACCACCACGAGAAACGAATTGCCGACCCATCTACAGATCAGCAAGGGGGTATGTTGAAAAAAATTGAACGAGTCCTCCATCCTTGAAAATAATTCGTAAAAGAATCAAATCAAATCCCTTATTTGTCCCCTCCCAAATTTGACACCAATCCATCCATGCATATTATTTTTTCCTTTCCTTCCGTTCATCATCAAAGTCGTAACATTCATCTCGCTCGTCCCACCGCTAAATTAGATGCACTTCATTAAGACTGGGTTTCCTTGGATCAAACTAGCGTCTTTTCCGTAGATGAATTTGACAACTGCCACAATTCGGTTGCGTGTCTCGGGCTCCAATTGCTCGGTTGGCTCGTCCAGAACGGAGGCAAAGACTGGAAGGAGCTTAGGGGTCAAAGCCATGATTGTCGCGTCTTGGTGCTCATAGAGGCCAGTAATACACTCGTAGATGGGCTTGTTCTCCTCGTAATCCTCCTTCAATGGAAGTAGATCAACAAGAACGGGGAGGATGTCAGCGACAGGCACTTGATCCTGGTGAGCCATGATCATTCGGCAGACACATCCGGAGGCATTATCCAAAGTTCTGGCAATTTGGGTGTGGAGAAGGGGCTCCAACTTGGTTAGGATTTGCTTGTAGGCAGGGAGGTAAGTTGCGGAATCTGTGGAGTGGAAAATGAGAAGTCCGATCGCATAGGCAGCGTTGGATTTGGTCTCATTATCTTCGTCCGTCAAGCGGTGCAACAGGAGCTTCAGGAGAGGCTCTGTGAACTCAGTAACACCTGCGCCCATGGTCGACGTGCATTCAGCGATGACTCCAATGGCTGTAGAACGCTCGAAGTTGGTCTGGGATGATGCAAACTTCATCACTGGCTTTTGGAAGATCTTCCATGGCTCAGAGAACTGGCTACCGAGAGCAGCAGACATTCCAATGATGACATCCAGTGCAGTATCAATCACCAACCAATCATACTCGGAGGACTCCTCGTCATCTAAAGCTTCACGGTCATCATCGTCACCAATGTCTTGTTGACAAGGGTGTGATTTGGTGATGATCGCAGCCAAGATGGACATGGTTCGTTCGGCGAAGTGGCTCTGTTCTAAGATGGCGGGACCACAAAGCTTCAAAGTTGCAGCCACATTTCGGTTGATGTCAGTGACGACGGCTCTGTGTATTCAATATTAGCATTTGCAACTTCCTAAATTGTAGAATATGGAGCAATGTGATTGAGATAGATCAGAATGTTGATACGTTTTCTCAGCAATTGCAACTTGTGCATCTGAGTGAGCTGGGATAACGTCATGTTGTTCATCATTTCCAGGAATTTTTTAAAAAAAGAGGAGCAAGCTTACCTATCAACTTCATCTTCCCATAGGGACAGGGTAGCAACAGTAACAACTTCGCCCAACTTGAGGACTTCCCCGGATGGTTGAGTGTTCGATGGCAATCCAGGGGTCCACTTCTCGCCAGTGTGATCCTCCATCAGAGCCCATAAACAAGCGTATGCTCGCCATAAGGTTGCAATTGCTGTCTTTCGTACACCCTCGTAATGATGTTCAACCAAGCCCATAACGGTCTCGATTGTCTTCTCGAAGTATGGAACGAAGTTCTTGCGAGTGTGTGAAAGGACATCGCCGAGAACTTCAATGGCAATTTCCTTCTCAAAGGCAACGGCGGAAACACCACCTATATCATCCCAGGCGTCGTCGTCGTCATCACCTTCCATACCATCAAGATCCTCTGGCTCGTCGGTTGCCGCAACGACCTTGACCTTCTGACCGGCAATAGTGACCTCTTGACCAATCAGGTCTTTAGCCTCCTCTCCAAGCTCGACATCCAAATCGGACTCCTCTTGCTCTAAGCTTTCCATGAGTCCCTTTACCACACCAGCAAGGAAAGGTGTGAATTCCTCCTCGTAGACCTTGGCAAGAGTACTCCACAGAATATAACTTGTCTCTCGCAGGCGTGGGTGTCCCAAGTGAAGAGCTTCCTCACTTGCTTGCATGAGTGGTTGAACGTATGGCTGGAAGGCTTCACCACCAACAGCCGCTGCCATGCTTCCCATAGCATCACAAGCAGTGGCGCGAAGGTCGAGCTCATCTGCCGAGTCCTTGATAGTAGCATACTCAGAGAGAGCCTTCATAGTTGGCTCAAAGTATGGCAGGAAAGCCTCCTCGGCTGAACCAGCAATTGATCCCATTGCGCCTGCAGCACTTGCTTTGACAGTGAGATCGGAGTGGCTGAGCAGTCTTCCAAGTCGAGGAACGAGCTCTGGGAGGTATGCTGTCATGGTTTCCTTGTCGAGACCCTCGGTAACGGAGTCCAAGGCACCACCGGCAGCTTTGAGAATTGCGAGATTCTTGTTTTGCTCTGATTCGCTTGATGCTTGAACACTGGCGGAATCCAGGTTTTTAAGTAAAGATGGGATTAGTTCAGCGTGGTGTCGGGCCAAGTCCTCAGATAAATCATCGGCAAGTCTAGCTACTCCGTTGAGAGCAGCATTTCGGACACCAACGACAGGATCATTCAAGAGCTTGAGAACAACTGGAATTAAAGAGTCCAATTGCGTGCCGATGAAGTCTGGGGCACCCTCAACACACATACCAAGGGATAGAATACCAGCTTGACGATATTGTGGAGACTCGTTGTTGACATATGAAGGGAGTGCTGCCAAAAGAGGAACAATAACCTGTCTTGGGGGAAGACTGCTAGCGAGAAGATCCAAGAGACCAAGAGCAGATCGGTGTGGGTTGACTTCATCGTCCTCGTCATCATCATCGTCAATCTCAGTGGCAATTTGCATGGCCTTGAGAGTGAGGGTCTCGCCCAAATCCTTGGTTCCTTGAATCTTCATCTTGCGGAAACGAGCAGCTTGCATCAAGAAGGACAGAGCTTGATTTCGTGAATCATC
This sequence comes from Hymenoscyphus sp. LP001, assembly GCA_037952655.1. Taxonomy (NCBI): domain Eukaryota; kingdom Fungi; phylum Ascomycota; class Leotiomycetes; order Helotiales; family Helotiaceae; genus Hymenoscyphus; species Hymenoscyphus sp. LP001. The sequence continues at coordinate 8,467 of JAPZOX010001251.1, forward strand.
AGAGATATCGGTGTTGGAGGCGATATCGATCATGAAGGTCATGAGATCCTTGAAGTGGGCGTTCAACAAAGCAGTCTCGCAGCCGAGGAGTGTTTGGAAAACCTCGAATGCTTGCATGACTCGGTCCTCGTTGTCCTCGTCAATAGCAGACTTCAAGACCTTGACCATGCCGGGGAACAATGCGACGAATCGAGCAAGGTTTTCTGGGTCTTCGTCTGGTTGAATCAACGTGGCGACTCTGCTGAGGCAAAGAAGGGTGTTGGTTCGGACTTCTGCGCTCTCGGCGTCCTCGAGAGTGGTAGCAAAGAGACTGAAAAGACTTGGAAGCTTGTCTTCAAAGGCATCACCAGCTACTTCAAGCAGACTGAAGAGAATATAGATTCCAACCTCGCGTTGGGAGACGACGGTGGAAGTAGAGGCTTGAGCGAGAAGACCTGGAAGGGTTCCCCACTCGCCATCTTCAAGATCGATCTTGGCGATAGCGGCAATGACGCGCGAGGAGGAGTGTCGGACGAAAGACTGTTGTTCAGCAAGAGTTGCCTCGAGGAGCTTCTGTCGGATCGCTGGCTTTTGGTCTGCGGGTTGGGCAGCCCAATGAGGCTCGATTAATCTAAGGGCCTCGACGGCTGCCGTCTGGCGAGTTTTGGAGTCGTCATGGGAGGTGAGGATGTGCAAGAGCGAGAGGAGGGTTTGTGGGTGAGGGTAAAAATCCTTTCGGAGAGCGGTTGTCGTAGCCTTAAGTTGCTCAGTGTCAGCTAGAGATTGGAGGTTAGCAAGGCGACGAGCACCAAAATGGATGGGTTGTAAACATACGAACTTGGATGCTTTGCAAAAGCTCAACAAGGCGTTCTTGGCTCATCTTTGGTACTCGGTACGCGCTCTCGAGCACGCGAAGACAAGTATCAAGATGTTTTGTGTGCTTTGTTTGGAGAAGGAAAGAGGAAAAGGAAAAAAGTTGTGATTTTATGGCGGGGTCGGTGGGAAAAAAACGGATTTGAGATGAAATTTGGCAGGGATTACTAGCGCGTTTTGTTTGATGCCTTATTGACGCCTAAGGTTGGCACAAGCGCGTTTATTTATTTTTGGGGGCTTTGTTTTTTAAGATCCACAAGACAGCGTCAATGATAGAAAAAACGTGGTAAACTCATGAAGAAGCCTAAGAAGCAAAGTGGGATTTGAAAATTCCTCCAAACACGTGTGCTGTTGTCAGAGCACATCAAAGTCCAGGCTTCCTAAATAGGAAGGTTACAATTTTATGGTTGAATCCTTCGGGATGAGATAGCCTCATATACCACTTTTTTCGTTTGGACATTTCTCTAAGAGAGGCTGCGGGGTTGCGGAGCTGCAAGAATTCGCAATTGTTGGCCTATGAGACTCTCCCTTCTATAATTGTTCTAAAACTTCTGGGAGAACGAACTTGACATTCATCTCATTATTCTATTCATTTAGGATTATCGAATCAATTCTCCGACTCTTGCTCGAACATTCAGAGGCTCTTTGACAGTCACGAATTCCTGGCGAGTCGTACAACTTTGTAATTCGTGGTTAAATTTCATGCTATGTCATAATGCTATCCTAACATGCTTGGGGGTATCTTATTCCATTCCCATCCCATCCTATCCCCTACCATACCATACCAATGGAGGTTTATGCCCATACTCCAATAAAATGCCACCTCCCTAGTATCCTATGCTATGCATTGCGCCAAAACCAAATAAGAAAGATAACAGAAAAGAAACTCGTAAAAAAGAAGTACACCCCTCTCCTTTCTCAACATAAAGCAAGCAACTCCTGAGAGCACCCACTAAACTCGTCATCCCCATAATCAGTCACAGAGCTTTGAGCTCTTTGTAGTGTCCTCTTGTTTCTAGAAGGTGATTCGTTTATCGATGCCTTCGCCTGTGCCTCTACCTGAGCTTGCTGTGGTGCCAATTCTTGAACTCGTTCTTTTGCCTTTGCCCGTGCTCCTGCCCGTTGGCGTGCTTTTTCCTGGGCTTGAGCTTGCTGGCGTGCCTTCTCAGCTGCTTCTGCTTCCCGCATACTTTCCAGCATTGCAGCAATGACTAGGTCTTCGTCTTTTTCTTCGAAGAAACGCCTTTTTGGTGGTGGAGAGAGCGGGGTCTTCGGCGGAATTGGAGGTGGTTTTGGGGACCAGGATTCGGATTGGGATCTCGGATGGGTGTTCTTCTGATGGATCAGTTGATGAGGGGGTAGATAAGGTTTCGGGGTTTCATTTCTACTCCGAGGCCTTGTGAAGGTAGTGTTTGGTGGCGGCCTCGTCGCGTTTTCGGGGAGGGGTGGCTCAAGAGGTGATGGTTTATGGATCTTGTTGAACGAGCTGCTCCGTGCCAAATCTCTTCCTTTCGATGTCGGAGGGAGTATTTGTGGAGGTTTCATGATAGTTTCTTTCCCGAGCGAGCTCCGAGGAAGTGGTTGATGGACAGTTCTATTATCCCTTCCAGCTGGCTGATTTGGTAGTCGACTCGGTGTGTCCATTTCCAGCATATCTTGAGAAGAAATTGCAAAGTCCGGTAGAGGAAATAAATCTTTCAATGGATCATTAACATCCTTTGATATTTGCTTTACGGGACTCAGCTCTTTGGCAATCTGCGTATTGGATGGCATATCATCTATGTCATCGAGCAACTCGCGTATTTCTTGGCTGGGGCTGGGAAAGAAATCATCCAAATTGTTTTCTATGAATGCTTGGGTGGGAGTTGGTGCTGAATTCTGTGCTGGCCTCGTCCACTGTTTGACTGGTGCCTGCTGGACCGAGGATCTAGATGTTGGAGGGAAAGATGTGGCCCTGTGTACTTTTAGTAACGCGGGTGGAGGCATGGTGTTGGCTGAGCGTCCGTAGAGTGGATATCTAGACGGCATAGACTTATGAGGTGGCATGTTGACTGTACGAGAAGCCGATGGTCGTTTTGGAGAATTAATAGTTCGAGGAGTTGTATGCGATGTCTGGCTATTTACGGTATTCCGCGCGACAGCAACAGTAGCCGGTTTCGAGGTAGTTTGAGCAACGTCCAATCCATCGTGTATTTTGTTGGCCTCTGCAGTCTCTGAGAGGGGCTGACTTCCTCCCATATCAGCTAGTAACTGAGACTCAGTGAATCGAAAACCATCACCTTTTGGCTTAAGCTCCTGTACTTCTTTCCCTGGCGGAGGAGATTTGGTTGAGGGTCGCTGAGGAATCGGGGTACAATTGCGTGATATGGTGATCGCTCCTGGAGGCAGATTGCCCTTCTCTAAAAGTTCGCATTGTGAGAGCGTGGGAAAGTCGTCTGATCCAGGGTCTGATAGTTCCTTCTGGGCTGACATTGGAACCACCTTTTGGTCCTGGAAAGAAGGCATTGGGCTGTCCATTTTCTGGAATATATCGCTTTGTGACAATGATGGAAAGTCTCCAAACTCATCGTCAGATGACATGTCCATCGCTATTTTCTTCGCAGGAGGTTCCATGTTGGTTGTTATTGCGACAGATTTTCCATCGCCCACCAACCCCTCCACAATTGGCTCAAAAGCCACCTCTTCTGCCATTGTATCCTCTGCAATTGTATCATCTGCCGGTGTATCTTCCTCCTCCTCATCCACATCCTCCATCTCCTGCACAGTCCTCTTATTCCCAGGCCTAACAAATCGTGATATCGTAGGTTGACTGGCCCTCACAAATCGGCTAGGCTCCGGTATCCCCTTCCGCTTCCTTTCCTCCTTCTCAGCATTTACTTTGGCGGCCTTCTTCTCCCTGGCAGCCTTAGCCTTAGCAGCTGCTCTCTCCCTCTCATGTTCCCTGTTCAGTCTTTCTACAGCCTCCTTGTCTAATCTGCGCTGTTCGGCTCTCGACACTTTAGGGCCGCCGCCCTGGTTCGCTTTGAGGTAGGCTTTTTTGGCTGCTTTACTGGTCATAGGAGGTCTGGATATCGGCTTGGCCACCGTTTCCGGCACTAGCTGGAAGGTTCTCTGCATAGGCGGCATGGTGCATGGTGGTGGTTTGTTTTTGGTGGGATGGAGGCAGGCAAAATGAGATGTGATCTCGTATGGGGATAGCGCGTCAAGCGCGTTCGGCTAAATACCGGATTTGAGGATGTCACGGAATCAGTGCGGAAACAGGTGACCATCCTTGTCAAAGCCTTGCATACCTCTCATTGTTCCAACTTTCTGGGACAATTAAAGTTCTTTGTTCCAACTTTGTAGGAGAATTTTTAATTGTGCCAAGTGTTTGAGATAATTCACTTCAATTACCCTAGAAAGCTGGAACAATGAACAAGATAGGCAGGTACGTTAAAGAAACATTGTCGCTATTTTTACTGTCTATTAGGACTAAAATAAATAGAAATTCCACAAAAATTGCTGTGTATATTTGTTAGAGAGTTAGAGATTCAAGTACTAACCCTTATAAGAATAAATCAAATTTTATATAAGGAAGGAAGTTTGCAAAGCAAGATGTGTGAGTAATTCACTGTACACCACCTGCGCATGCAAAACAAATGATGTTGTGAGTTTGTTCCAATTGCTTGTAACTAATTTCAATGTTGACGGACAAATCAATCACAATATTGAATTTACAAGCAATTATTAAAAGCGGCAGTAAATAGTTTGTTGTGTCAATCTTCTATGTTTTGCCGCATTTTCCTAAATCTTTAGAACAATGTACCTTCAATGTTCTGGTCCACCTGGATTAATATTCAAAGTTGTCCTAAACGTTTAGATTAATGGCTTTCAATTGCTCTAAAAAAGGTAGAACAACAGTCTAGGTAGGCAGGTATGACCTAATGTCGCTTTTGCTGTCTACTACGTTAGAAACTACTCTTTTTGTAAGAGCAAATTCAAGAAAGGATACTTAAGGCCTATTAAAAAAGTGAGGGCCCGAAATTACGATGCGAGTAAGTTGGAGAGATGTCAAATTTTTGGGAGAAATTTTAGCGGAACCATTTTAGGAAAAGAGAAATAGCTGGCTTCATTGAGTTGCAGGCACCTGGTTGAAATCTTGAAAGGAAGGAACGAAGAGAAACTAGTGTCTTCCAAGTTGCCTTGGTACTAAAGAAGTGAATGCGACTTCGCATCCCGTCTCCTGGGTGGCCAGGTCGAGTCGAGGTCAAGTAGAGAAGAAACGATCTTTATCCCGTACATTTTTGCTATTTATTTCCTATAGCGAGCCTGGTGTTCGATGCCGATTTTTGAGAATTGGACGTGGGCACAGAGAGAGTTGAGGTGAAAGAATTGCTATGGTTTTTCTTTTGTTTGTTTGCTTTCAAGCGCATGATGCAAAGCTCAATCAATTTTTGATTGGTAGGATACAATCACATCAAAATTCCAGGTAAAGCAGTTCCAAGTAAATCATTCCGGGTTCGTGGAGAGGCGATAGTCCAAAGCTGAGTGAGGTCGTTCCTTCTCTGACGCTCTCTTGGCCCCTCAGAGGGAGCCAAGATCGCTCCTTCCTCCTTCAATCAATGGACCGACCAGAATCTCGACGTCGCGCGTTAGAGTTGAGCTATAGTGATAGAACTGGCTTCGGAATAAGAAGCAGCATAATTGTGAAGTCACGGGCGCTTGTCAAGACCTATTATCAAAAATTATTATCTGGCCTTTTATTTCAGGGCAAAGCGTCGCTCCCCGGTCTTAGAAGCTAAGTATGCTTAGGAGCACTAGAGGGGTATAGGAATTGGTAACTTACCAAGAGTAGAATATCCCTCTTCTCTACTTGCACTATTGTTTGATAAATAATCAGACTTAAACAACCAATCTAATTTCCTAAATAACTAGAATAATTTTATTTATATTCATTTTATTCTTAGAAGTATATAATCATTATATGAAGTTTACTATCGTGATCCAGCCTCCAGGTTATGACTCTTCATCAGATAACCAATGGTAAAGAAACAGCCAGCAACTCTTTTCTTATACAGCGTAATCACAAAATACTCTGCTACTCACAACTACTCGAGTAGTACTCAAGAG
>JAPZOX010001252.1:0-14417 GCA_037952655.1 Hymenoscyphus sp. LP001
GGGTTGGGAATTCGCTAAAATTGATCCGGGTCCTGATATGATCCGGGTCCTGATATGATCCGGGTCCTGATAAACCACGTTAGTTAAATATATATAATTTAGGTGGGAAGCTAATCTACGGGATTTTCTCAGCAGGACACTTGAGTTTACAGGACACTTGCTTTTACCGACTACAAGCGAATGCGCCGTAGAAGGGGAACCGGCTATTATGTTGGTTTTACGAGAAATCTCGCTTGGGTTATATTGTTCTTCGTAGAGAGTCCAGATTCTCTCTTACTGGCGTACAGTAAGCTCCTTACGGGCTGTCTTTGGTGTAACCACCATCGTGGAAAATTTGGAGGCTTAATTAGTATATAGAAGAGAATAAATGGATTTTTTGTGTAGGTGTGGTGGGGTAAACAACCCCTGTTTTGCTAAGCGAATGTGACGCTGACCAACCTGACCTGATTGTATAAGATTGATAATAATACATCTTTATTTTGAAAACACCACCTTACTAAACTACGTTAATAAGTTGTCTAGCTTACCTTTTTCATTTGGTATTTACCTATCTTCAAGAGAGAAGTACCACGAGTGGTTTATTAAAGTAGTAGCTAAGATATACTAGATCATCTTGAGAGGTATCACTGATTGTTTTTTGTTTTTTTTGTGGGAATAAGTGAGTCTTGAAAAATTTAATCTTTGCTCAGTTACCGGAGGTAAAACTTCGGCCAAACTCAACCAATAACCATTCCCATTCCCCGCCACACTACAGGTCACTTTCCTATAAATAAATAAGCAAAATATGCTCAGCAACAAAGAATAACCTCCTCAATGATCGCTTAGCTCAGTTGGTTAGAGCGTGGTGCTAATATAGCCAGGGTTAAACCTGTTATTGCAAACGCCAAGGTCGCGAGTTCGACCCTCGTAGTGATCAAGATATTTGTTTTCTTTTTGCCTTTTTGGCATTGAGATTGCACCATCTCAGCTTTGGATGGGGAGGTGATTTTTTTGAACTGTGATTTTCAGATTTGGTTGGCGAAAGTGGGGGTTTCTTGGCATTACCCGACCAGATGACCCCCACCCAAAGCAAACATCAACCTGGAAAAGATTTCCTATTTTTGGAGGCGAATCAATTCATTTCTTTACGACGGTAAAAACACAGCATCTTATCTCTCACAAGTCCTTGGTAATGTATTGATTGGGATTTTACTCTTTGAATGTCACCTTTTATCAAACAGCTGACACAGCGAAATAGAGTTTGAAATATACTTGGTGGTTGTGATTCTATTGCCTCCTTGGGATGTACAATAGAGGGAAAATTTGTAAGTTCAAGCGTGTCCAGAAGCGGCCAAACGTGCTACCTCTTGTGCAGCAACGTCACGGCCGACTGTCTTCCTTGCCAGGTCTCCAAAAGTTGCCGCATTTCTCGCCATGAACGAACTGTCGGAGCTATTCTTGAGCAGGCTATCTTTGAGCACGAGAAGGATAGCTTCTTGGATACACTCGGTTGTCCAACTTGGACTCGTTGCACGGCAACCCCAAACTCCTATCTTCAAGTTCTCGACCAGGCTTGCAAAGTCATACAGATCAGCCCATTGTGGAAGGATGACATGCGGAACACCACCCCTGTCATGATTAGTACAATTGTTTGAGAAATCCCCGGAGTTAGGTACTCACAAGATGGAATCATGATAGGAACCTGCTCCTCCATGGTGGACATAAAGCAAGATGTTTCCCTCTTGCAAAAGAGTAGGCGGCTCTACTTCCAACCATGTCTCAATCCTTAAGCGACCGTCAGAATCTTGGATTGCATTCTCCAGAAATTGATCATCAAATGGCTCAAGCCGACTCAGCTTCCACAGTACTTGCACCTCGGTTTCTGCTTTCAAAACATTCTGCAAGGCTTCCAGCATTATTTTTGCCTGGTCTTCTCTAAAGCCGAAGCCACTCCCCAAACAAACCATCACCGTTGGCTTCTTTACCCAATCCAGTAACTCTCTCGCCTCAAGAGACCTCTCTTCTAAACCTGCAAGATTTATCGGTCCCGTCAAAGTAACGTTTTTAGGTATCCTTGTGAATGGTAAGTGTGCGCCTGGTAAAGTCTGCGTCAACCATGGAACATTTGGTCTATATAAGCCAGAGAAGTTGATCGGATTCTTGATCCCTTTCGTCTTCAAAAACCTTCTCTTTGCCGCAATTTTTGTTTCATAGAACATTCCATGTAAAATCTGGAAGTTCACATATATATTGGCGGGAATGAGGCTCCACGGCACCGGGTATGGATAACCCGTTCCTACAGCGGGGTACTTCCAGAACATGGTCCATATGGGTTGAGCGGCTGGTAGAAGATCGGAAATAATATTCGGAGTTATAAGCGCATGCAGACGATTTCGATCTCTTGTAGCATCGACCCCTGGTGAGAGAAAGGTGTCGATGATGACAACAGCTGGGTCAATCTTCTCAATTAAACGAACGCAGAACTCATAGATCGCCCAGTACTCTTCTTCCGCCCATGGTGCCATATAAGACCCTATTGTTTGCGTGAAATGGTCACCTGCGTCTAGCCCAGGTCCATGTGTCCCAAGTTGAACCCGATTGCCGACCATAAACAATTTCGCAATAGACTCGGCGAATCCACGACCTGGGAGTGTATGAAATGTTACGTCCTTTGCTTCTGATCCTCGTTTGGATGCGAGACTTGAGATGTGTTGTATTCTCTTTTCGACCTTAGGAAAGGAGGCGTAGTGTATTTCGATTTCTGGATGTTTTTCGAGGAGAGAGTAGACGGTTGAGAGGTGTACGTTGTTGCATCCTGGGTGTTCGATGGTGAAGAAGAGGACTGTGTTGTTTTTTCCTTGGATAGGGAGGCTGTCACCTTCACTTTTGAAAAATCGAAATAGGAATGCGCAGAGGCCGACCAGGAAGGTCAATGCTGCACCTCGTTGTAGTATCATGTTGTGGAGGCTTTTGTCTTGAAGCGAGTGACGATTGTTGTTTGAAATTTCAAGAGGAGTTGTCGAAATTGTCGAAGTAAAGAATCGGAGAAGAGAGAAATACGTTGACGCTTTGGCCCTTGCTCTCTAGCTTGTACCCAGTGTGTTACCAGGAGTACGAGATGACATGGCAAGACCGAGGCAGAATACCCTTAGCCTCGCACATTATCTGTCGTGTACCGTTTTCAAAGCAATTAAGCGAAAAATGGTCGATTGGATAGGTAGAGAGTTTATTTTCCACCTCTAGCAACCATGTGCGACATACTTGGATGTATCATCAGTTACACTGCTTTGTCGGTGGTGCTTTCATGTGCGACAATTTGCTAGAATACCCGAATGCACTCACTGGTTACACAATCAGTCTACCTCCCCTATCAAGCTAATTTCTTATCTAAACATTCTCCTGCCCAGTATTTATCTACAAAAAGCGTGCCGAATTACAAAACTCAATCGCCAAAATCCAAAATGAGTCATTATACAAATTTACTCTCATCGTACTGTCACTTCGTGCTTAACAGCGACGATCGAAATGAAATATCAGCTTAAAGTGTTGCTATAATGTCCTCATTCATCTGGCACTTACCCATGATTATCTACGCCACTTGCAGTTTATACTCCATAGTTACAGGGAGAGGTGATTATTAGCAGCTTTGGAGACCAAATCACGTGCTTCTCCCAAAAGTCTAGAGTTCTCGGATATAACCCACAAATTGGTAGAAGAGAAGATACTGTATTGAAATGAAGTTTCACCGAGTGGATCAGAATTAGAAGACTGTTTAGACTGAGGGACCAATATTCGGAGACATCACGTGTTGCACTTATTTTGTTTTTCCCATCGAAGAAAATACAAGAAAATCCTCGACTCGACCCACAACCTCCTCAAAATGGGAGAAGCAATGACAAATAAGTAAATCCCATAATCCTCTCCTAGGTAGCTATCGTGGCTCTAACCTTCATAGATTCCAGCCCGTGCGGGCGTGTATTTTTGACATGGATGGGCTTCTTATCTCGACGTACGACATATGCTGCTTCAAATCCAAGATGAAGACTGACTAACCATCTCAGGGAAGATATTTACACCCGATGCGCCAACATCGTACTTGAAAGGTACGGGAGGCCTCCATTGCCATGGTCGATCAAAGCCAAACTCATGGGTGTCCCTGGCTCCTCAACCGGTGACGTTTTCCACGAATGGGCTCAACTACCAATCCCTCGCGAACAGTTCAACGCAGAGCAAAGAGAACAGCAAACTCTGCATTTCCCAGATTGTCAACCATTACCTGGCGTCGAGAAGCTCTTGACTCACCTCAAATCCGCGCATGCCACGAGCGGGGATAAGGTCCACATCGCCTTGGCATCCAGCTCGAACAAGTTCAATTTTGCGTTGAAGCTTCAGAACCCCGCGATCAAGAAAATGTTTGAGGCTTTTGATGAGAATCGTCGCGTCTTGGGTGATGATCCGAGATTGGTGAAAGGACGTGGAAAGCCAGCTCCGGATATCTTTTTACAGGCACTTGCTTGCATCAACGAGAGTCTTCCTGAAGGAGAGAAGCAGATTGCCCCCGAGGAATGTTTGGTTTTTGAGGATAGCGTCCCAGGAGTTGAAGCTGGAAGAAGGGCTAAGATGAGGGTAGTTTGGGTAAGTCTCAAATTCTCGGAGCAATTTTTCCTATTCCAGTTGTTTCGGGAGTCAGAAATCCTCTTCTTTACTCCCAAGGCAACTCCTTATCTGTCTTAAAGAAGCAAACTGACTCCGATATCCTGGGATTAGGTACCGCATGTTGACTTGGCCAGCGAGTACAAGGAGAAGGAAAAGGAAGTTCTTGCTGGTAGAGTTGGGTTGGTTGAGATAGGTGATCATTGGCAGTTGGGAGAAATTGATGATGGATGGGGTACGAACCTGCCTACCTTGGAAGACTTCCCTTATGGCCAATTTGGAATTCAGTCTCCCTCGTAATTCTCTGGGGATTAATCAGTCACAATTACCTTTTGGGACTGGGATGAATGGAATAAGGGATTGGGTTTCTCTCCCTTGTCAAGCTCTCTGTTGGCCAAAGGCTGACTTTGAGAATAGATACCAGAATGGATTTCTACCCTGTAGCTAGCACTTGAGGGAGTCAATCGAACAGGCCGTCTACACCATGCTAACGTGACATGTTGAGAGATGATATTTAGGTTCTTTTCTTGAAGGGGTAATCTTTGAAATGGCTAATTCAATTAGTTGATTTCGCTAAAAGTGAATCGATATCTATCTTCATTCAGGCTGCTTTTTGTTCAAATCCCAGTTTATCATCTTGATAGGAAGACTGAAAAAAGAGCAAGTATTTTTGTTGACGGGCAACGTTAGTTCTCTAGCTTCACAGGGATTTATTTGGAGGGAGATCGCAGTTTATCTTTTGCTTCTCATTATGCCACATTTATTACATATCTACCCTTTGCTACTCTACTCTTGAAAGAGGTAGTGTCCCAGCAGAATGTTCTGAGAAATCTGATCTAGAGTACCGCTGTGTGCGAAAGATGGACGCAATGGACGCTGTGCATGAATGATAGATTCCCTGCCCATCCCCCTTTTTGTCCCCTTTGAAAGAAAACACAAAAACACCCTGGAATAACCCTCCTCAAAAACTGACCATGATCCATACTACTGCTGTTCCTTTGGCCATAATATACATGTTTGATCCTGAAAAAACCCAGAAGGCTTTCCCCATAACCTACTGTCCACACATATATTCCACATGATGGCTTTCGTCATTAGGGCAAGAGTTATCTCCGGGGGTGTTGATGAAACTCACAATACTTGCCTTTTCGTGGGTCAGGAACATTTCCGTGTGCGTCTTTGATGATCTGGAGCACATCTTTGCAAATTGACTCGTTTGAAGCAAAGAATTCCGCCAGATATTTGCAGTCTTTTGTTCCACCCTTGGAAGTCATGGCGTACGCAACCATTTGGCTGGTGAACCTTCGCATTGGGGAGTTCTCAGGTGTCATTTGGTATGCCTCCGTGATCTTGGTGAAAGTTGTAAGAGAGCGGCCGATATTGTATTTTTGATAAGCGTCTTTCCAGGCGTTGATGGTTTTGTCCTTGAGATCAGGTAGAAGCAGCTTGTCTGCCAAAGTCCAAAGCTTAACACAGTTGTACGAAAGAATTGACATGCACTCCGTTGAATGCACAACGCGCTCCTTTTGTTCCAGAAATAGAGTTCTAAGTTTTGAAGTGTAGACCCATCCAAGGAGAATAGAAAAGGACTCTGCACTATCCACAGGGAATTTTGCGCTGTTCTCTGAAGTTTCCAACCACCCTTGGAAAAACATCGATCTGAAGTATGGGATGGGGGCACACAGCAAGTCTTTGTGGACATAAAAGTGCTTCTTTTTTGGACCAACAATCAACGTGACCATGGCTATTCCTAGAAGGCTAGAATTTGAGTTAGCAAGGTTTCAAAGGATCAATAGTGTCTAAACCTACTCCATGTAGTTCCCCCCAACATTCTTCTTGCCTGGCAACCTTGCGCCGTACATGGCTCTTGCGTCAGAGTGGCTTTTGTTTGTGTAGGTTGCGTAGCTTGTGTGGCTTGCGAAGTTTGTGGGATTTGCGCCATCCCCTGATCGGTGTTTGTGGCAGACATCATCGAACTTTCCCCTTGATCATGAACAACTGTAGAGGTAGGAGCAAGATCCGAAGACCTGGATGTGGAGAGCACGAGTTGAATTTCCTGATGTTGTAAAAGGGAAAATCAGTGGCTAGTTGGCGTATAAGGGGCCAAGATTCGAACGAGCCAATAAATGACCAGCCCTTTAAAAACCTAGGCCCGCTCTATGGCTCGCTTAAATTTCGGAAGGCCGCCTGAACATAACATCATTCAACACTGCACTATAATTCCACTGCCACGGCTTCACTTTTCAAGCCGACAAAGGTCAGAATGTCGCACCCGCTATCCCCAACTTTTGGAGTTCCGCCTACACAACCTTCAAGCGAGACTACAAAAGAAGGAGAAAAGATCTCTTCATTCTCAGAGTAAGTCTAGAAAAGCCAATCGAGTATGCTGTGCTAACTCTCTGGAGCCTGCTCGGCGATGAGACAATCAAGCTCTTTGTTGGTACGAATCAGCATTCGCGAAAGATGTTCCTGGTCCACAAGAAACTCTTCTGTGAAAAGAGCAAATACTTCAGAGCAATGTTCGACGGCTGTTTCGAAAAATCCGCCAACGGTTACGCAAACTTCCCAGAAGACAACCCCGAATCCTTCGGAAGTTCGGCATGTTGGTCGATTGGCTGTATACGTCAAAGATCCCCCCCTTGCAAACGGTTGGCACGAATATGATCTTTTCACACGATCCCGTTGCTTTGTACTCGCTGGCAGATAAAGTGGTTCTTCGAGACCTAAAGAACCAGGTTATGAACGACCTTCGAGACTGCCTTACGCGCACTGATAGCCACCTCTCCCTTCATACCATAAGCCATATCTACTCAAAGACCCTGCCCAGCAGCCCGATGCGAAAGTTCGCGAGTCATATGTTTGCATATGCTCTTGTAAATCGTTGCGCCTCGTCTGCGACCGAAATTGGAGGTTGTTTATCACATTGTGGGGATCTTACTGTAGATGTCGTCCAACATTTGAAGGATCATAGTGGAAAGCCCCCAGATCCAAGAAAAATCGGTTCTTATACAGCATAATGGTTCAACATGTCAACACGGAACAACAAGGGAAAGTTGGATGGGAGTGCTGAGGGACTTATTTGTGGTAGTGGAATGTTCGCTTCTTCCGTCCTTGCAGTTGGTGTTGACGAAAGGCTTCTGAGATCGGGCTGTACAATGTTACTTGCGCTGGAGCTAGAGGAGAATCTAGAGTTGGGCATACTCGTTGTGAAGCAACCAAGCACGATAGATAACACATGAATGCTGTGTCCTGACAGTTGAATCTTCCGCGCAAATAGATCATAAATACCGTTCAGTGTGCTAATATAGTCCCCTCTGAGCGATTGGAAACTACCTGTGTAAACTTGAAACATCCCACGATAATTCTTATAATACAGCACTACGGTGTCTATTTGAATTCAATATTTTCCAGACACGAAATAGGAGAGTTTTAAATATACTTGAAAGACACCTAATATAAGATATTATACAAAAGGTCTAGTATAATGAAATCAAATAAGAGGATTTACTTGAATCAAACGCTAATCTTTAGTTCTTGATTTCACCTATTCTTAGTTACTCTATTTTGTTAATAAATATATTTCATTCTTTTCGAAGATCATTTAGTAGATGCTTTTTATATGGTTATTGTATTCTTATTTGTTGGAATTTTTATAGTTCTATTATCATAGGAGAGTAAGAAATGAGTAATAATCGAGTTTCAGTTAGCTAGGTGCTAAGTATTTTAGTACAGTGAGTTGCGAATTAAGCTTCCCTGGTTTAAAAAAGCCAAGAAAAGCCGAGAAAAGTTTTAAAAAGTCCGCACCTTTCTTGAAAATCTACTCCTGCCCCTCTACTGCCTCTCCTCTTTATTTAGAGTATTATAATACATATTAAATACTCTCTATTACTCTTTATCTTTATCTTCCTCTCTATCTATAGTATTATAATACTACTCTTCGAGTATAGCTATTAAGTATGCTTTATAGGGCTCCTTATCCTTCTCTCTTGTCTCTACCTTTTCTCGTATCCTTTGTGTCTGTTGTATTTAGAACTTCCTCTCCTCTATCTACTCCTTCTCCTCCCTTCTCTTCTTCTCTATTTCTCTCCTTCTCTCCTTTACCTCTCTCCTTCTCTTTACCTCCCTTCTTCTATCTTTCTCCTCTTCCCTCTACTGCTCCCTCTGCTGGTCCCTCTCCTCTACTCTCTCTCTTCTTCTTTTATCCTATCTCTCTTGCACCTCTTCCTTCTCTTGTCTGTGTTGTTGTTGTTAAGAGTAGGTAGTTTATTAGTTTTTAATAAATTCTTAATATAAAAGGTTAAATTAGTAAGGTATTCGTTAAAGATAAGGTAGATACGCTCCTTACTTCTATTAAAGCTATCTACGATTTCTTAGAGGTTAGGAGCGTCGTCGCTATCTAGAATAGTATTAAGAATTAGGTTTTTCTTACGTTAAGTAAGTCGTAGAGCTATTATTATAATACTAGAGAAGAGATTTTAAGGTATAGACTTTTTAAAACTTTTCTTGGCTTTTCTCGGCTTTTTTAAACCAGGGAAGCTTAATTCGTAACTCACTGTATGAAGAAAAGTATTTGGTGGCTTTCTTTTAGGTAAATGCCGCGCTTTGATTAAAAAAATAATTGATGCGGCTGAAAATTTAAGTACATACTAAGTAACAATAATTTTCTCTCTTCTATTTGTTCTCTCTGTAAGAACTGGAGGTTCTTGTAGAGTAAGAATGCCGACACGAGGAGTGAGCCAGAGCGGGTCAAATTTGTCTTCTGCTCAAGAATTTTACGATTGCTTTTCTCAAAATGAGAATAGCTCTCACGCAAATAAGGATATTTTTAAGTGTTTACTAGGTTTCAGAATCAAATACTAATTTTGTGAAGACTATTGGGTAGGGTTGGAGGCTTTGGTCTTGGCGTCGAGGTGGTGTTTGACAAATTTGATATCATCCCCCCCCTTGGACTGGAGACGAGTTATTGTGAATAATTTTTTTGAGAAACAAAAGTAGACATCACTTTGAACTGGGCGCCTTTCAGCTCACATACTCCTTGAAGTCTTTCAACTAGCGGTTCTCTTAGTGCGTTCGCCTTTCTTTTCTCTCCTGTATAGATAAACTGCTTTATAATATAAAACAAAAAGTAAGTGTTTAGGACCGCTGGAATATAATTAATTGCTCTATGGAGCTGGGGTGGGCAAGTCAAAATGAGCTTTAGCTAGAAGGCAAAAGAAATAACCGTAGAAGTACGCTAACAATACTACTCACTGCAAACTAGCTCCGGAGGTTATATATTTTAAGTCTTTATCAAGTAAAGTAAAGTATTATCCAATCAAGTAATTAAGTAAAAGTCGAGGTTTAAAGTTTTAAGATTCTCTATAACATATTAACTCTAAATCATAGCGACTCGAAGCTGTTACCTAAATAATCAAATATTTAATAACCAACGGTCGACTTTCTATAACGTGGTTTATCAGGACCCCGGTTATATCAGGACCTCGATCAATTTTCCCGAAATCCTACCCTCTAACTTTAACACGCGTTTTTTTAACCTTCTACTATATCTATTGTTACTAAAGAATTAAAAGTTATTCTAGCTATTAAGGTAATTCGAACATCTAAAAAGCTAAGTCGACGGAAAGCTATAAAGATCTATAGAATACCTTATTCTACACTTAACGATAGAATAAACGGCTACCTTCCTCTAGCCGACCGTCGACCAGTAAACCTTAAATTGTCTAAGGTAGAAGAAGAAGTGATTGTTTAGAATATACTTAATATAGATTCTAGAGGGTTTGTACCCTGGCTAGCTAGTGTAGAAGATATAGCTAATTTTATCCTCGAGTCGCGGGGAGGAAAACGCGTTCGTAAGCTCTAGGCTTATCAGTTTATATAATAATAACTAACTCTTAAGACGTGTTTTAATCGCGTTTATGATTTCTAAAGAGCCTTATACGAAGATCCTAAGCTAATTAGCGCATGGTTTCGACTAGTTACGAATATATAGGCGAAATATAGAGTTTTAGACTACGACTTCTATAACTTCGACGAAACTGGGTTTATAATAGACGTGATTTGTTCTATCATAGTTGTTACTCGTGTAGATCGACGTAGTAGAGGTAAGGCAGTTTAGCTAGAGAATTGAGAATAAGCTATTACTATTGCCTATATTAATAGTAAAGGCTAGAGTGTTCCTCTATTTTTAGTAGTTTAAGGAAAGAATCATCTTGTAAATTAGTATACTAATAGCAGTCTTCTATCTAACTAGGTTATTAAACCGATAATTAATAGATAGACGAATAATAAGATAGGTCTAGAATAGATAAAACATTTTAATTAATATACTACTGCTTATATAAGAGAGCTATATCGAATGCTAGTATTAGATAGATATAAGAGCTATGAATCGGTAGAATTTTAAGAGTATTATAAGATATATAATATTATAACTCTTAGATTACCTCCTTACTTGTCTTATCTAACTTAACTACTTAATATTAGATGTTTTAGTATATTAAAACGAGCGTACGGTCGACAGATTAAGACGTTTATTAAAGCTTATATTAACTATATTACTAAGGTGGAGTTCTTTCTAGCCTTTGTAGTAGTATATATCAAGGGTTATACCTGTGGAATAAAGTCTCGGAGTACTCCAGCGACGTATTCACGTGACCTCGCTTAGTAACGTATAGATATAACAGAACCTTCGAGAGGAAAAACTTTATAAACAGCGAGAACGAAATTTTTGAAATTAAGTAACGAAAACCACATCTAGCAGCCCTCCTTTTAGTTAGTTAAGAAGCCTAAGCCTGTGTATATTGCCTAGTATAATATAGGCATTATAGTGACATCGTAGTCTTAAGCGGCAGTATAACCTAACGACATCCGCGAGTACGCTATATACCTCAGCGATTACCTTAGGAAAGCACTTACCTATATCGAGTCTAATAAAGACTAGGCGGTACTAAAGCCTTTAATCAGAACTATGATCGCGTCTATAAGCGTCTTTATTACTAAATTCCAAAGTACTCTAGACGTTAGAACTATTATATAAGCTATTACATCTATCTAAAATAACCTCGAAACTACGGTAGAAACGGTATAATCTACAGCGACAAGGGTTTAATAAAACATAGTTATATACTAATAAGCTGTTATACTTAGCTAGGAGACTAACTAAGCCGTGAAAGAAGCCGCCGAATCGAGAAGAATAACTACCGCACTTATATAAGAGACGAACGACATAGCAAAAGTAATAAATAATATTACGAAGGCTATCTAGACTATACTATCCCCTAAGGCTTTATATACGTCGGTATTAAGTAGTAATACCGTCCTACTAAATAAGCTAATTATAATCTCTATATAAACATCTTTATTTATCTAAGTATAACGTGAGATTATTATAAAGATTATAGACCTATCTACTATTAAAAGTCTCTATATAAAAAACCCTAGAAACCTATAAAACCACGTTGATCGAGCGATTAAACAGAGTAAAAACTAATATATTAAATGTCAAGGGTTGCACCCGTGGAATAAGTCTCGGAGTACTCCAGCGACGCATTCACGTGACCTCGCTTGGCAACGCATGGACGTAACAGAACCTTCGAGAGTACCCTTGGCAGAACCCTCTAGAAAGAGCTAACTGAGTATATAAGTTGGTAAGGACTCTGGCTTAGAAAGGACAATCGAATCTTCTTATACATAGACAGCCTCTGTAGTTTAATTCATCAGCACTTGCTACAAGCTCTGACATTAGATTCGATTCACCTTAACACTGGAACTCAAGGGCCTTTACGGCAACACTGGAACACATCGGGCCATTTTGGCAACACTGGAACATATCGGGCCTTTACGGCAACACTGGAACTCACGGGCCATTCAACGGCATTTATAGAACTCACGGAAGATAGGAGATACATAGGAAGGCAGTATACTAAAAGAGCTACCTGCTTAGTTCGTTCAGTATATTTAGAGTTAACAAAATCAATTAACAACTGCTTAAGAGAACGAACGACTACGGATTACGAAGGAGGAAACAAAGACTAAGGAAGCCCGCTTACGAATGGTCTATAACGATAATAAACCTAGAAAGTCTCTTCCTCCGCTACTGGAATTCTACGGAGACTCGGACAAGCTAGAAGCTTGGTTATAACAAGCACGAGCTAAAATCGAAGTCGACTACTACGGATATATTAAATATATTAAGTTTTAGGTACTTAACAGATCCTTATAAGGTAAGGCGCTCCGTAGAATAGAAGTATAGGTACGGGAACAGAGTAAGCTAGAGCTAGCTAATAGTAGTAATTTCTTAGATCGAGTAGAGTTTATATTTAGAGACCTATAAGCTAAGGAAAGAGTATAACGAAAGCTAGAATCCTTCTACTAAGGCTTAAGACTATTCTTAGAAGCCTTTATAGAATAGCAAGCCTTACTTATAGAATTAAGAGGAGGATTATAGCCCGACGACGTAAAGAAGTTATTTCTTAACTAAATCCTAAGCAACGAGCTAGTTAAGGTAATAATTATAGTTCCTTCTTAACTAGACTTTAAGTCTTACTACTCTATTATTAAGGAAACGGACAACCGCTTAAGAGCGTATAAAGCCTAAATACACCGGCCTAGGAATTAGCTAAACCTAGGAATACTATAGACCTCTTAGAAACAACTTATAAATACTATATAATAGAGAATAGATAATAAAATTACTAATAGACCGAAAGTCACCTATAAAGCGTCTATAGAGGATATAGACTAGGAACCAGCACCTGTTAAAGTTTTAATAACTAGTACTAAGCGTGCTAAATAGATATCTAAGAAGGAAAAGAGTAATCGCCTCTATACTAGCTACTATATCTATTATAGAGCTACTAGGCATTTTGTTTAAGAATGTCCTTATAGACTACTAAGACGACCTGTGGTAGTAAATACAGCCTATAAATAAAAAGTAGAGGTTAAGGAAGTAGCTTCGGAATTAGAAGAAGATAAGCTCTCCTTAGGTTCGGAAAACTAGAGGCTCCTGTTAGAAAGCGTAGGTAGGAGCGGCGAAGAAAGTTATTAGTAATAGACACTTAGAGGTAATTTAAGTAGGAATACATAGATGAAAAACCTCTTCTTATATTAGCTTTAGTAAATAGAGTAGCTACTTTATAAGCCTTAGTAGATTTAGAGTATTTAGTCTATAGAATTATTTTAAACTATTTTGTCTATTATTATTAGCTCTCTTATATATAAATTATACTAAGGCATTTATAGTTAGTAGAAGGAGTATTAGAGGATACTATATCCTAAGTAGTATCTTTTAGTATAGATATTAGAGGCTACTAGTAGAAACGGGTTTATACTTACGTAGTCTCTAAGATCGAGGGCTATGAAATAATTCTAGGAAAATCTTAGTTAAGGAGAGAGCGAGCTTTACTTAACGCTGCTAAGAGATACTTACTCTTCTAAGACTCTAGGTTAGAAGTTTATAGTAAGCTAGAAAAGTCTTACTTCTATAAGTAAGTAAGCGCGGCTGTCTTCTACTTTCTTATAGATTATAAACGTAAGCTATAAGTTTTCTTAGCTAGCCTCGTAGATATTAGTAAAGCGTTAGTAGAGAAGAAGTATATAGACTCGTAGATAAAGCTGCCTAGCTAGATTAGTTTAGAATTCTACTTAGCTTTTAATAGAGAAGAAGTAAATAAGTTACTAGTATACCGATAAGGAATTGATTATAGTATTAAGCTTTTATAGACGAACAGTAGATTAGAGGAGACAGTTCTATAGAGGCTACTCTATAATATATTATAGGACGAGCT
>JAPZOX010001253.1:0-14414 GCA_037952655.1 Hymenoscyphus sp. LP001
GTAACAGGAGCATACAAAGCCACCCCGATCCGGAGCCTAGAGGTAGAGGCAGACTACGCCCCAGTAGACCTCTACCTTAACCTTCGAGTAGCTGCTTTTGAAAAGAAATTCCGAACGTCTCAACCAGGAAAGCTGATCCAAGGTACTTGCGAGAATATAGCCGCGCGGCTAAGAAGAAGGAGGGGAAGACCGTCAAAGCTAGGAAAAGCGATGCCGTGCTCCTAGAGGGCGAGGCAAGCATGGGAAGAAGAGTGGGGAATAGAGGGAGGGGGTTTCGGACATAATGCTACGCTCGTAGAGTGGCAGGAACGCCTAGAGGCTCAAAGAAAGAGAGCTCGAGAGAAGAACCCGACGCGGTACATAGAAGCGTTAGACGAGGCAGACCTAGTAAACTGGGAGCCACGGAAAGTCCATAAAGGGCTCGCTAAGGCAAAGAGCTCGCTACTCGTCCAGGCAAGAACAGGGGCAATAGGGCTTAACGCCTTCCTCTTTACAAGAAGGGTACCAGGCCAGCTAACACCATGGTGTACGTGCGCGGGCGGAAGGGAGACGGTGGGGCATCTAGTACTGTTCTGCCAAGACATCCTACAAGAGAGAGAAGCACTTATAAGAGTCCTTGGGAAGAGTATCAGAGACTTAAGAGAGCTTAGAGGAGCACTAGCGAATAGGGAGCTAGCGCCGAGAATCACTACCTGGCTGCTCGGGCTTGGAAGACTTCAGGAATATAGGCTAGCGCTGGAATTGCTCGAAGAGGACAGAGAGGAAGGCGAGGAAGAGGCAAGAGAAAGGGAGGAAGAGGAAGAGAGGGCCGAGGCGCGCCGGAGAGCAAGACCCCGGCTCCGCCAGTTTTAAGAGAGCGCCTAGGCGCTCTCTATACTACTAACACACGCTTTAGCGGTTGAGCACTTCAACCCACCCCCCTAGTTTGTCACCGGGTCGGAGAGAAGAGCTCCGAATAGACAGCAGCAGGAATCAAGGAAGGAGTATCGCACGCTCGTAAAGAAACTCGAGAGGCGAAGAAGAACAGGCCGAAAGGTATTGTAAACTAGAACAGAAGATGTACTGCTTGCTCTTAGAGCTCGGCCTACGGCCTACGCAGCGTAAGAATAATAATAATACTTAGCTTTACTAAGCTTCTAGAGTGTTTCTTAGATATAAGAAATTAAATATTAATTCTTAATTATTATATTATTTAATACTTAGTAATTAATATAAAACTATAGTTCTTTTCTAGGTTTCTTTATAAATAAAACTAAGAAAATAGCTAGAGATTTACTTACTTAACTAAATCTCTTCTAGAGTTATTTATTAAAATACTTATATAAAACCTCTAACTCTAGAATAGATATATTATATAAAGAGCTAGAGATAGTAGCTAAAGCTAAGTAATTAGATAAAAACTTAGCTATTAGCTTACTATCTTACTTCTTATTCTAAATCTTAGCAAAGACCTTCTCTTAACTAAACTTATTACTAAAAGTACGTTTTAGAAGATCTAGTATATTCTAGACTAAGGTTAAACTAGGTTTAAAAGAGCTATTCTCTTATATATAGAGGTTAATATAGTTTCTTACTTATAATTTATATCTGAAAATTAATACTATTAATAGATATATTCTTTAAATAAATATAGAAGATAGTTTTAGTTATTTATATTCTTTATTCTCGCTTAAGTTAACTCTTATTAAATATTCTCTTATTAATATCTAATTCTCTCTAAATATATAAAGCTTCTTAATTTCTATTATTAGTTATCTAAAAGAAAAATATAGCTAGAATTGAGATTATCTATTTCTAACCTGAAGAAGTTCATCGAGCTCGGTGTAACTCTTTGAAGGATTCAAAGTGGTTTATAGAGATCTTTGTATCACTAGTATTATATAGAGAAAATCAATTCGTGTTCCTACGAAAGTAATATATAACTTACCTCAAAAGTTAGAACACAGCTTCTTCCAGCCGAGCTTTAAGATTTTGCACACGTAGGCTTTGCAATAGCTTCAAGTGTATATTGAATTTGGATTATAAATAGAAACAAGTCGAGCAGACAATTTGGCACTAGATCGGGCTGATTTCCGAGCACCTCCAACTTATGTTAACACCTAGAGAAATTCAAAACCGACTTTCTGGTTTCCTGCACCCCCCCCATACCTTTCCCAAAATTTCGCCAGCCCAAATTGAAGAAAATACCAAGTAAGAAGAGATATGAGTTTTGAGTCACAATTAGAGCAGGGGAGGTTATCCGAGTCGTCGGCCCAGCTATTAAATTGTAAGACAATGGGCCTATAAGCCGCCTTCAAAAACATCTACAGCAGAAGAATGTTGGTAAAGAGCACTTACTCTCTTGAGGCCCTCTGGGGCCACACAATAGACAGGAGAACCGGACAGCGAAAATGTGCGGATGATATTTTGACCATCAGTCCCAACAAGCCAATCCAAAAATTCGTTTCCAACGCTTTTATTGCTGCAATCCGATCCAAGCATGGCATGCACTGGCTTGAGTAATGGATCTTCCGGTTTATCGGTTCCAGTTTTCTGTGAGGATGTGAGTCGCTTCGCCTTGGTTAAAAGAAACAGTGCACTTACAAATATTGTCATTGCATCACGAACAGAGGGGTCAGCCGACAACCATGTCTCCCTGTCCGTTATTGTATATTCCTTCAGCTGAGTAGCCCCCTCGAGAGCACCTAGGGAGGTGCTAGGAAGTCGATGATACCATTGTGCATGGATATCCGACCATGGCGCCTGCCCAAGTGTAGACCACAGAAAGCACTCCATGACATTGGTAGCAGACGAATCGAATCTGGTTAAAAACCGTGCGCGAAGCCATTCGTTTGACCTGGATGTATTGATGGCAGAAATGAATAGCTGCGTGAGCTGATCATATATAGAGTAGTTATCCCCAAGGGGAATGTTCGCGTGATTTTCTTTGGGACCTTGAAGTTATCGATTAGCTAGAATTCTCTCCTGAAATGGGACATTACGGAGTTCTGCATTTTGAACGTACCAACAAACATCCAGTGGCTCCGGAAACAATATTCACGTCTGCACGCAATCTTTTGCTTCATGGCAATATCCTCTGCAAGCATGTGGCTTGCGAAGTTCAAGTCAACCAGACCTTCAGCAAGGTAATTGAATGAGATTGCTGACTCCGCAAGATACCAGGCGATTGAGAACGGGGCTGCACCATCAGTTTTGACTTTTTTATCGATAAACGCGCTGGCTAATGCCTTCAGGAGACCTGAGTTGCCGTCATTTGCAGCAGCAATTCGAAGTTTGATATCCTCATGGCCAGTCGGTCCAACTACAGCCGAGTGGTAGACAGCAACGGGGGAAACTGCATTGGGCATGGAATTTTGGAACACCTTCTTGGTCGCCATTTGATTTCCAGTCTGACGTTCACGGGACGA
The DNA here is from genome assembly GCA_037952655.1 of Hymenoscyphus sp. LP001. NCBI lineage: Eukaryota > Fungi > Ascomycota > Leotiomycetes > Helotiales > Helotiaceae > Hymenoscyphus > Hymenoscyphus sp. LP001. The sequence goes on from JAPZOX010001253.1 coordinate 3,408, forward strand.
AGCTGAAATATGCTATGAATGAACTAGTGTATCCTCAAAGCTGCTTACTTGAAGATGGATGTATGACATGTAAAGGTAAGAGGGGCATTGGGACTCTCCCAAATTCGAGGGACAGAGCCTCATGAGCCCACCGCCCCGCCCAGCCCCCACCCACAGCCCCGCCCCCGTCCGCACCTGAGAATGAGAATGATGTTGGCGCCCGAGATATGAGCAAGGATTGAAACATGAGGCGTGAGGCTCCGCAGGTTTTTCTGGGATGTTAACGCCCGTGATATTTCCACACCCCACCTCCTTTTCGCACCTTCCGATCATCCCCAAACCAAGGTGCAGATTTACCGTAAATAATTCACCACCTCATACCTTGCTTGGCTACCCAACAAATCGTATGAATATCAATTGAGAACCTTAAATGATTGTAATCTGATGGTTACAGACAAGGTGGATTTCATGATGGAGACCAAAATATCCACACGTCAAGTGAGGCCTGATTTCCAATGGCTCTTAATCTCATCAGTTCTGACAACCTTTTATAGTTTGAAATCTCTCTTCAACATCCTTCAAAGACTGCGTACACGATAGGGGCACAACCAACCAACAAGTTTCAGCCCTGGAGAGGACTCGTTCACCTCAATGAATTTATCCAACCAATAGAGTTTCAGCAGGATGCAAATGATGGGTTGAAAGGGATCAGGGTGATTAGAGAGCTCCATGCAAAGAAACCACGGGCTGTGGAAGATGGTGATGTACTCGCAAAACAAGCTGTAGAATAACTCTTTGTACTGCTATCACAATCAATTCAAAACTTCCCAACGCCAATCTTCCAGGAACAGTCTTCCCATTTATAAGTCGCTTAACTGAAATTTGAAATTGGCCGACCTTATTCACTAGCTGTTGGAACCAACACAATGGTTCTTACCTCTATACTTTCCCTCGGGGTTTCCCCTCGTAAAGGCAGAGCGCTTGCTCCATGTGGAACACAATCTAAAAAGTATCAAAATCCGAGAGAAAGGATCTGGGGTTGAAGGACAGACCTGCAAAGGGACCAAGCTCGTCGATGTTCAAATTCCAACATGGAAACATAAAAACTTCATCCGGGCATTGATGAGAGTACCAATACCAGCGGTGATAATCTCGGTGGAATAAGAACATCCCCTTTTCTATTCTATCAGGATAAACTTTGTCGACCTCTACGAGATCTGACTTTTGTACTGTCCGCCGATCACAGAATAGCAATGGGGCATTCTTCACTACCTCGAGTGGTCGCCAAGTACTACACAAGAGTTAGAAAAGCTTTTTAGGGGGAAAATAGCAAGACGAACTTCATAATCATGACTTTGAAGTTCCCCTGAGCGATTTCGTGAAGCTCAGATTCTAACAAATGCATCCTGATCTGATCTAATCCTCCGTCATAAGAGTAGTCTTCCATTTCACTTAGCTCTACAATCAACCAGAGTTAGAACAGTGACGTACCACAGTGCATAGTGCCTCCAATCCCGCGGGCATTGTGCCTTGAAGGCTCACCAGCGTTCGTGACTAGCGAATTCCTCCTTAGCTGAGGTTTGGTCAGAATCAGGAACAAGAGAGGGGTAGAGATGATTACTCTCCAGTCATATACAATTACCCGACTTGCACCTGTCTCTCTTTTGACAAGCTCACGAGTTTCCTCCATGTATTGATTAATGAGATCTGAACCATGCTCGAAGTGGTGCGCTTTTAACGACATAGCAGACTGGTGCTTGGTTATTTGAAACCCAGCACCATCGATCGAGCATGGCTCGTTAATTTTCCTGAGGTCCTCGATAACAACGTTCACTGTTTCGAAAACGTAGTTGGTGAGCAAAGACCTGTCCTCGACCGAGATGCCGTACAGTTCATAAGGCTGTACCTCATGATAAATCGGCAAATCGCGGAGAAAGCGTAATGGAAGGATCATGTCTGGTATTTTAGATAAAAATGAAACAAAACAACATTTGATTATGGCCGCAAATCCACATTCTGGATTTACTAGCTTGAGAGGTAATAACCGTCAGAGCCTCACTGCTGATAATTTGGCCACCCCGGCGGTAGCGGATAAATTCGAGACAAATACTGCACAAAGCGGGGCTGTGTATGCTGTGTAATAGGTATGGAAGGGGATCAATGGCCCGGCGTGTCCATTCCTGGTTCCCACCTGTCAACGCCCAATCTGATGATAAAGGGACCCGGCAGTCGAGGCTTGCACAACCCTTCAAAGCAACAAGAAATTTAATTGGCACTTACTATAATGATACCTTGGATTTATTGTTATCCGCTTTCGCATATACGATCGCGATGGACCCCCTGTCTATATCGGCGAGCATTGTCGCCTTGATGGGAGCGGCGGCGACCGCTTCAAAGGCAATTGAGAAATTGATATCACTTCGAAAAGCTCCAGAGCAGCTGCGGCAATTGTTCAACGAGGTGAGAAGAGAAGTCCAAGACCCCTTCTAATTTGCGGGCTAGCTGCATGAGATGTGAGGTGGAGACACAATTGAGACCTGGAAATGGCATCTCGGTGGACCTGGACCCACCCCGTTTCCAAAAAATGTTGGGTTGGTACTGGGGAGGACGGCAGTAACCCAAGTTGTTTTCTAGCGCGACAACAAACAAAACAAGTATTATACTGACAACCATCCAAGATCTCAGATCTTCGTGCAGTGGTAGCAATTCTTGAAGATTCTACCTTGCCATTACGCGGGGATCAAGACGATATCAATCAATCCTTGGATCGCCTCGTAAATCGTACGACACAGTCGATGACGGATTTGACGGAAATCGTCGAAACCAATTTCCCCGTAGGTCTCAAGGACCGCAAACACGAGGACAGCTTCCAGAAGAAGCTCCCTTGGCGTGCAAAAAAGGCGTGGGTACGTCAAGAAAGTCGTATAAGACAAATCATGTCAGAGACAAAGGAGTTGCGATGCAATTTGAATTCTGCTGCCACGGCCCTGCACAAGTAAGCAATTCGCGAGTCTTGACATTGGTGGGACACAGTAATTGACCCAGAGCCCAGTAAAAACGCTCCCCAAATGATGGTCATTTTGCAAGATCTCATGTGCATTGGGAGGGAAACGAACGCATTTCTCCAAACCCAACAAACCTCCGAAGCGACCACCAAGAACGCTCTCAAGTTAGAGGATTCAACCCCAGGTGTTCCCTCTCCTACGAAGGATGTTGAAAACAATGGATCGAACATTGAATCGGAAAGACACCAAGATAATTCCACTTGGAACCAGGACCACATTCGAATCAGAACATCAGTGCTCCCTGGTCGAAAGAGCTGTTCCCTACTGTGTGCTTGCCAATGTCATGCTCATTCATCGTTTGAGATGAACAACAAATGGCTTTCCTTTGCTGTTGGAGTTCTCTTCATAGGGTATTCCGGACCGCCCATGTTTTCGACGAGGGCTTGTTCAGAGTCAAGATGTGCCTCAAGGACAGCATCTAGTGTTAAGCTGACATACTATTTTCCGACCTGGATGCTCAAACGCATGATATCCTTCATGACTAGCAAAACATGTATTGGTCCCCAGAAAATGCTATTAAATGTTGCCCGGGTAGTTTCTCCTGACTCGGATATCTTCACCTTCGCACAGCAAGGCTATACAGATGGCATTCGTATGCTTTTTGAGCAAGGTATGGCATCACCGTTTGATGTCAGTGCGGCAAATGGGCGTTCAGCCCTCAATGTGAGTAGACCTACCTCTCGCTCGCAACAACTGCACAAGTTCGAAGTGAGTGTTTTCTGATGACTGTCAGTTCGCAATCACTGCAAAAAAGCTTGATACCTGTCTCTTTTTATTGGAGCAGGAAGCAGACGCTCAGCACGAAGATTTTCAAGCACTGTAAGTCTCCGGTTGCGGTCTAAGCCCAGGCCTAATGGCAACAGTAACTCGATCGATTGTGTCGTTGACCATTTTCTTTCAAACAACAACTCAGCGATAAATCAAGCCTTGATGAGAGGGTTTCGAATCGACCTCGATGACGACGATGTGCTCCGTAAACGAAAATTATCAAAAATACATCTCCTCTTACTTGGAGTTGTAGCAGGTGACCTGGATGAGCATTTAGAATTTGCTTCAGATGCGGACGTCAATTCCCGAGACTCGATGGGCAGGACGGCTTTGCATTGGGCATCAGCTCGTGGAGACACACGGGCAATGGTAAGCCTACTAAATGCCAATGCTCTCACCGACATTCGAGATAGTCGCAACCAAATGCCTATCCACTACAGTTCCATGACAGGAAATGCAGCTGGAATGAAACTACTAATTATTGCCGCCTCCATCGGAGAAAAGAGACTACCAGGGTCCCGCTTTGAGCCCCCTTCCCCCCAGGAGAGTGATGATCAGTATCGTCTTCCATTGCACTATGAAAGATACTATAGCAAGAGTTTGGACGACACAGCTGAATATCAAGGACGTGCAGCTTTGCATCTTTCTGCTCGAAGTGACCATATTGAAAAGATACGACTTTTAGTGTTCCATGGAGCAAACATTGAATGTCGGGATGGACGATCGAGAACTCCACTTTTAATATCAATCTACTGGAACGCTCATCAAACTATTGAATACCTCCTGGGTGAAGGTGCACGAACCGACCTGATCACATCTGAAGGAATGACAATTCTTCACTATGCTGCTAGGTTTGGTGACCTCCAGACATTGAATATATTGAGGACCGCAAGGATCACAGGGGTTGATGTCTCTGCCAAAGGGGCAGATGGCCGATCTGCTGAAGATACGTTCAATTCTGTTCGGCCTGACAATTTAGATGGGGACGAGAAGATTCGCGTAGCCTCGAGGGATGTGTTCTTAGGTCTGGTAGCCGGCGTTATTCCTGAACCCCTTGAGATATTGACCGATAGAACTTGTCACAGCCCGGCAAGTAGCGACGACGAGCTGGACCGATGGTTTGATGCCGCAAGCAAGCTCGAGAAATCTTTCTCTGAGCACGATTTTGGATCACCGTTAAGAACAGGATCAGAGTCATCCTACAAATCAGCCAACGAAACGGTGGAGGTAATGAAGAACACGGGTTGGACTTTCTTTGTGACTGGCAGTTGAGTGTTTTCTTGACAAAATGTATCACTCGAGTCTTATTGAATGAGTATTTGATGATCACGAATCAATTTCGCACAAGTCATATTGAATCAATTCATATGTAGATGCTCACTCTCTGTTACCCCACGCATGATCTCGTTCCGGTATTCCTGGAACCCTTCTCAGGCAGAATAAAACTCAGGGTTTCGGTGCAGCCTTGCCACAATTTCGATGTAGTCCTTTTCTGTTTCTGCCGTAATTACTCCATGCCTGATAAGGAAATCAATGATCACCAAAGCACAATTTGTTTTGAACTGCCCTGCTGCCAGCCCATCAGTCAACTGCTGGATATCCATGAGCTTAAAACTCTCAGCTTCATGATCGTCTGGCTTGAGGACAACACCTGGCTCTAGACGAAGGTCATAAACAAAGATACACTCTGGCTGAAGAAGACCAGTCTCCCCACCGGCGTGCTCATCTCGAATGTCAAAATATGTGACAACGCCAACAGATTTTGCACACTTCCGGACCGTTTCCTCGGGTAACGCAGCTTCGCCAGTGGCCTCCCGAATAATTGATTCAAGAGGAAGCTCCCCCGTAGCGATACCCCCTCCGACAGTATTGTCTAGCATTCCTGGATATGTCTGCTTGGTGGGGGATCGTTTCGCGACCCAGTACTTCAGAGAGCCATCCGCAGAAACCTCGTAGGCACTCATGTGGACTCCATAAATCATGATCCCGAAAAGGGCGCTGCCTGCGCGCTCAATGCTCATGAGGATTTGTTTCTCTGGACCATACACAGGAAATAATTCGCCACGCCAGCCTTGAAGGACCTTAAACGTGCCGCGGTCCTTCTCAGCGAGAAGGGTCTGGGCCATACGAGCATCTCGTTGTTCGACTGTATCACCCGCCAATGTCAAGGTTTTCGAAGAGTGGTCCACCGTCCAAAAATCCGGCCAATTCATCTTGTCTACCGTCGAAGCGAGGACAAACCCGAGCGCAACGGAGTAGCCTTCGACATGGAATTTGTAGAACGAGTCCACGTATTCAGAATACCGGACAGGTTCTTTGTGCCGGTAGGGAAATCTACTCTTGCTTAGCGAGAACCTAATGAGGGATTGGGGAAGGAATTCTTACTTGTCGCATCGTGCAATCAGCTCGAGATTCGAGAACATCTTGTCCCTGGGCGGTTTTCAGCAAGGCTGGGTAGCTGAATTGCAAATGCTGTTCAGATATCCCAACCCCCACTAACGTTGGGCAGGGCTTACTGTATGGAAGTCAGATAGCAGTAAGCCTACCCCGCCGGAATAAGAAAAAAACAGTTGTGTTGATTTGAAGAAAAGGGTGTGGGTGAGATTGTGAGTGCTGATGGTGATACTGACATGCATTCACCGGATACCCAAGAAGTACTTTTGGATTCAAGGCACCAACGGAATGCAGTGTAACCATTGCTGCATTCAAATGCTTTTACCCACGCGGCTTGCATGCCTTGTCTCGCGGTGGACAAAAGTACCAACGCCTACAACTTAACGCAAATACAATAAAACCCGTCAAAACTCCAGAGGGAGGCAAATTAGGATCTTGCGCCTCTATTCATATTTTTGTTGTATTTTTGCGATGTGCTGTTCTTAAGTTATTACGTTGCGATTTTAGTAGGGTCGCGAATTATGGTGCCACTTTTTTTGTCCACCGCGAGCTTGTGCATCGTCAGCCCTGACTGATCATCCAGTCACAGGACCCGTTAATATCTAGGTACACCCATCAATTTATTGATGGGGGGTGATCGCTCGATTTCTTGCACATTTGTTTTCTTTTTCTACGGCGTAGCCCAAGTTAATGTCAGACGAGGCTCTGGAGGCTCTTGGGCATCATTGGGGCTAAATTGCTTAAACCTATTTTGGAAGCCCGTGTCATTGCATCGCCGAGCATCATTTTGTTTCACATAATGTTAATATTGACTAAATTAATAGCCTTTATTCAATCCAGAGCTGGTAAATGTGAACAATCATGGATCAAAGTCATTTGAAATTCAAGAATTCATTTCCTGTGATCCTCGACGACCTCATCGCGGAGGCCAAGTCCATGAACAGCCCAGAGAACATCCTAAAATGGTACCAACAGTTGCTGGAGCACATTGTCCAAGGCCCAATACTTCTCCATGGGACTTTTGTGGGATATGCCGCGTCCCAATTTTTGGGTAGAGATTTAGACAACACAGAAGCTGCTCAATCTGTAGCCATCGGATGGATACTTGAAATAATGCAAGCATTTCACGCTGTGAGCGATGATGTGATAGATCCCTCGGTTACTCAAAATGCTTCTACTTCTCGGTTCGTCTCTCTAAACCCCTTTCTAGTTGGTTTCAAACTGAGTTTGTTTAAGGTTTCAAACAGTGGGAACGGTTGCATTGAATGATGCAATTTTGCTGGAAAGTTCAATTTTCGTTCTTATCAAGAAGTATTTCAAGGGACTTCCGCTATACTTGGATTTCGTTGATCTCTTTCATGATATGCTTTTTCAGTACCAGCTTCAGAGACTTTCTACCAAAAGAAACAATGGTCTCCAGTTGGACTTCGTATCTTCGGAATCTGGTGTTGGTCTTGACAATTTTCGACCGAGCACTGAATCGCTATATAATCCGCTTGTCATTGCCCTACTACTCACAGGGCTTCGAAACGACAGTAATATGGAGACTTCACGCAGAATTATGTTTGCAATCGAAGATTATACGCAGCTCCATGCTGAGTTCTTGTCTTATTTTGGGGATTCGCAAGCAGGAGCTGAAACTTTCAAAAAATTCCAGCCTCGTCGTCATTCATGGTTCTTCTCACAAGCTCTTCTTCTAGCATCAGATCAACAGCAAGAGCTTCTCTGTCAAAATTATGGTCGGAATGGCAAGAGCAGGGACATCGTGAAGTCTGTTTTCCAAGATCTGAGGCTGAAAGAAATGTCCTGGAACCATTGCAACAACGTTTTGGAAAGGGTCAAACTACGGGTTGCTGAAGTAGAGGAGAAACACGGTCTAAAAAGGTCACTCTTTGAGCTTGTTCTCCAGCTTGCTGTTGATAACGTGGCTTGATTTTCAAAACAAGTCTGTGGCGGAGAATGTTCTTGGGCATTTCTTGTGCTTGTCTAAAAGGCTGGGAAATAGTGCACGTGAAACTTTGAAGGTTTATAGAAGTTTGGTTTGAGATGAAAAGAATATTTAAGATGCACTAGACCTGTCGTTACGACATTTATCAATAGTATTAGATTTGGAGAAATGGGTAGTCGCCGCATTTGATCGTAATAAAAAAAAGACAGGACCACAGCTCATGAAAAGTGCAAACCAAAAGATACTTGTCCACTTCCAATTTCCATGCCTGTTGATTCTTGTGCAACTGGCAAGGTCTCGTGGTACTACCACGCTAGATGCTTCTGTATGTACGGAAAGTGCTACCATTACAACCCCCACACCTTCCCCCGGATCCCCTATTCCATGTCTCTCTCCGCACCAAGTTCTGGCAGCAATCATCTCTCATTCTACTCCTGTCCTTTTGGAACTTTCATCGAGGAAGAAGCATGAGACTCTTACTTGCCATACCTGGCGTGGCCGGCCTTCTTTATCGTGCCTACTCGAGGAACTCTCTGACACCACTCGGCCTTGCTGCAGCTGCCATAACAGCCATCGCCCATACCCTCCACCCTTTGGGTCTCCCATTCGCTCCTGGTATTCTTTGTTGGCAGAACTAAAGTCACAACGGTAAATCTTCGAAATATGTCCCAGGTTGATTATCTACTGACCTCGCAATCCACAGATTAAATATGAGATCAAAGCACACTTGACGATGAACGCGTCCGGCGCCGGAGGCGGAGAGGGTGCTCGTAGTCATGGGCAAGTTTACGCCAACTCAATCTGTGCAACCATCCTCTCCCTCCTCTGTGTATGGCACATTTATATGGGCAGCGCAGAGGAAAATAAAGCTGGTCAGTGTTGGACGATTGTTCATCATGCTACCAGGCCGGTTATCCTTTTGATGGGAGTTATGGCGTAAGTCGCTGTTATTTTTCAACTCTTGTTGGGTGTTAACTAATTAATTGTTTGGTTTGTAATTATGCTACTGTCACAGCAGACACCTTTTCCTCGGAATTAGGAATTTTATCAAGGACACCACCGCGTCTTATTACATCTTGGTACCTTAAAAAGGTAACCCACGGCACAAATGAGGGGGTTTCTCTCATGGGCTTATTAGCGGGTATACTTGGGGCTGCGACAATTGCGATTACCTCCGTGTTAGTTCTCCCAATATTCTCAAGGGGAATATGGAACAAAATCTACCTTGCCACCCTGATTGTATGGCACGGCTTTGTTGGAACACTAGTGGATGGCTTATTTGGTGGATGGTTCCAAGCAACTGTGATGAATCCTGCCACAGGGAAAGTTGTGGAAAGCAGTGGAAAGCAGTGGTGGGGCAACTGTAAGTTCCCAAGCTTCAAGAATAAACTCTTGTTTTTACGTACAGAAACAAATAGGCTCCTCGTTCGGTAATCGCAATAGGGCCTCTTCAGATGGTTGACGCAGGTACCGATCGCCTTGACAATAATGAAGTCAATCTTCTTTCTGCGACGATAACTTCACTTCTTGCAATGTACAGTTTCGCTTTTTGGAGAGATCCATTGACTGCGACTTTTTATATTTATATGTTCCTGTTGCTACTGGGTGTTTTTGTCACTTGGAAGATTTGGTAGTTTGTTCCTAGGGTGTATGGAATGACTTTTCGTCATTTTGATTGTGGGACTGTTGTTTTAGACAGACCCACCCGAGCTACCTGCTAAATGGTGAGGTCAGCGGTTACTATCACCCTTCAGTCTCTCGAGACAAGTACTTTGTTATTCGTGTTTTGATTTTCGCTGTACTCCTAGAGGTATTTAGTGGCTTGAATATGGTAGTTGCAGTGTGGACAAGGAAGGCTTAGATGTCAGTCAGTGGTGGAGTAAAATACATCAATAGAGCTTCCATCCAAATGAAATCACTCTTTCGGTAGTCATATTCGAAAATTCCACAAGCCATTGAGCCAAGAATACCACCCTCGCGATGGACATTAAAAGCGGCAGTAAATCCGTCGGCTTGCACCTGCCTTGCCTAGGGTAATTCAAAGTAATTGTTTTAAACACTTGGAGCTAGATAATAGATTACTATCTTTTTTAGAAGATCTTTAAGTATTTTATTATTTTATCTTTAATAAGTAGTATATTAAGTAGATCTTCCTATATACGGTGATAATCTTATATAAGAGAGTTTATATAACAAAGGTAGAGAGTAGATAGAATAGTATAATATTAACTAAGAAGAGAAGAAAGTCGAGGCTCGCGGTTATATATATATAGTTATACTATTATATACTACGCTATGTCTAATAGAGACTAGCTATATCTATACTCTAGTTATACTAAACTATAGATTTTTTTAATACTCTTTCTTAAGATAATTTAAGTAAAGATAAGCACTTTCTATCTCTATCTATATATTCTCTAATATATCTTCTAACTATCTTTAGTTTCTTATATCTATTTACTCTAGGAATCGCTTAAACTTTACTTACTATAGTAGCTTTATTATACTATTAACGATTATTTCTTCTATAGAAATAAAGCTAACTTAAAGATACCTCTACTTTATAAGATCTCGAATAAAGTAATAGTAGATATTAATATACTTTAATTATTTATTTAGATAAGTATTTTAGATTAGTATAATTACTTCTAAGTTATCTCTATATATCTGAACAAGTTAGAGACTCTCTTCTATATATTTCGCTAGATTAAGGTTTTATAGAATTTATCTAAGCTATTATTCTTATTTAGAGTATAATATAAGTATAATATATTTTAACTTATAACTCGAGGTTAATACTGTGACGGTTCTCACCGCCACCATGCTTCAGACCAGCCCTTGGCTGGAACTCGC
>JAPZOX010001254.1:0-14412 GCA_037952655.1 Hymenoscyphus sp. LP001
TATCTTAGTACTAGGTAGAAATAAGTACTTTGCCTACGAATATAATAAATAGTAGAATTGTCTATTCTATTACGTTAACTTCTTAAATAACTATAACCTACTCGCGATTACCTAGCTAAACTTGTTTTTGCTTCCTACGTGTTTCTAAGCTTATAATAACAAGTTAGAACGAAATAACTCTTATTATAAAGCTACTTTTATTAAAGTTATAAATATTCTTATCTTAAATACTATATTTCTCTTTAATAGACTATATAAGCGTAAACTATAGACTAATAACTCGCGGATCCTTAGTTAAAGCTTGCTAACGATCGTATAAATAACTCTATCGAGTTTTAAGCTTAGGTATATGTTTTATAAAGTTATCTAGCTAGTTCCTATCTATAGGCTTTCTATTATACTCTCTTAGTAGATTATTAGCTATATCTTATACTATATCCCTTGTAGGCGAAAACCCTTACGAATCTAACTCTAATATATATCTAACTATTACCTCCTCCTCTGGCTTTGTAAGCTTTTTCGAATTAGGCTAGTAATCGCGTCGTAAGAGCTTTCCGGCGCGTCGATCGGAGAGAGTCTTTCGAGGAATATAGTAAATCTTTGTAGCGCTTTATTTAGTTAATAACGCGTTGTTTTCGAGTTCTTAGGTTGCTAAAATGATATTAGCTTCTTAAGAAGGTAATTGAACGTTGTAGTGTTAAGCTATTATGATTTAAAGGTAGTATATAGTACGCGACGAGGAAAGTAGGCGACCCGCTTGTGTAGGCGACTCGCTTGTGAAACAAGTTAGTATTTATATTATTAAAGTATTTAATAAGTAATTACAAAGAAATAAGTCTTTATAGTAAGTTCTAATAAAGCGTTGCTGTTTTTCTATAAAATTTTAAATCTAGAGAGTTTTAGTATAAACTAAAATTTACATATTATGTGGGCCTTCTGGGTGAGAGGGCACTCGCGGTTGGAGCTCCTGCACGCGAGTGGTTTTCTCCCGAGTATGACGCAGTCGAGGTTGTACCCGCCTTACTAGAGGTCTTTGTAGAAGTAGCGGGGACCGGACTATTAGGCAGAATGGAAGTCTTGATGCTCGCGGTTGTTGTCGCTTTGCTTGTCGTCTTGGAACTACCTTTCGTGATACAAGTTCCCGGTAAAGTTTGCGTCACAAGAGTGAAGGCCTTTGTAGGACTTGCACCGAAAGACTTGTAGTCAATAGCAGCGATTATTTTTTCTTGTTTTAATTGTCTTTTAAGATAATTAAACTAGGTTAATATCGTCTTTAGATTTAAACCTCAAAGACTAACCCAGTACGGAGATAGGTAGAAATAGCTACCTAATGCCCTGGAATGGTCCGTGCCAACCCCGGATTTCATTAACTGAGGCTGGGCTGGCGAGGCTGGGAACTTCTCAATTGTGATCATCAGTTTCGATACACACACACACAACACACCATGTCAACTGGAGCGCCTTCTCCCCAGCGGGAATTTACTCCCAATCAAACTCCAATCCTCCCACCAGGAACAGCTACAGCTATCCTCCCTGGCGCTGTACCAGCATCTTCCATTCCCCCCAAACGCGCTCTCGAAGATGATCACCAACCCGCCGTCTCCTCACCACTCAATCCGGATTTCAGGCCCTCAAAGCCTCAAGATGATGCGCCCCTGGCACGCGAACGTGCATCAAGAGCCAAGAAGGAATCTCTGAAAAAGCGGGAATCGAAGGGAGGGGCGTTTGCGACAGAGAGCAGCTCAAGATCAACACCAGATCCAAAGGCGCCTTCGACGAAACATAAGAGGAAGGAGAGTGCTTTGGCGCCAATTCGATATAAGCTTGCCTCCCCAAAGGCTGAGGATTTTGAACCACCGAAAGGTCCAATATTTGTGCAGGCGCATAAAAAGACAGCTCCAGATGGAACGGTGATCCAGTTCAATGAGACCGCCGAGCAGTAAGTTGAGCATGAGATATCTACCAATTCATCCTTCTAACTACTTCCAGATTACACAATAAAAGAGGATTTCATTATATCCATGGCATCGCAGACCCCGCCTTCCCCTCCTCCCTCTACTACCGACATTCAGAAGCCGAACCGTTTGGACCAAGATTCGTTTTCGAAGATACCTCAACGCATATGTTTCTAGATGAATCTGCGAAACACGTCACTACGGACAAAGGGTTTAGAATGGCGAAAACAAATGTTGGCATGCGTCAAGGTCGATGGTATTGGGAATGTAAAATTACAAGTGGCATACCGAAACGAAAAAAGAGCGAAGCTGGCCAAGAAAGCGCGAATGGACATGTGCGAATGGGCTGGGCACGGCGGGAGGCTACCCTAGATGCTCCTGTCGGATTTGATGCATACAGTTATGGTATACGAGATGCCAAGGGTCAGAAGGTCTTCATGTCGAGACCGAAAGACTTCTTTCCTCCTGGGGAAGAAATCCAGGAAGGAGATGTTATTGGGTTGGAGATCAATCTGCCTTCAGAATCATTACATCGCAAGGTTGTCGAGGGACATTATAATCCAGCTGTCGATTTGGCCGATGATGAACCACCAGGGATTGAGACCGCAGATATTATCCGTGACCGGGTACCTATACGATTCAAAACACATTTGTATTTTGAGTACATCGAGTATCATGCGGTCAAGGAATTAGAGGAGCTGATGAATCCTTCTCCTGTCATATCATCACAAGGTGGACTTGGAGGTTCGGGTCAGAAACCAGGTCCAACACATCCATCACCCTCCTTACGAACACTTCCACATTCCAACATCAAAATTTACAAAAACGGACAGTTAATGGGTACACCCTTTACCGACTTGTTGGCTTTCCTCCCACCGGCGTCAAAACCACCGCCTGCACAACTTGGAGCGAGAGAAGGACTTGATGATGGCATGCTTGGATATTACCCAGCGGTATCAGTCTTCCGAGGCGGAGCTGCAGAGGTTAATTTTGGACCAAACTTCTGGTATCCACCACCAGATTATAAAGAGGATGTCGACATGACTGGAACTGGTCAAACTGCCATTCCAAAGCTGAACGAGCTGAGAGCTGTTGCGGAGCGATATGATGAGCAAATCGCGGAAGACATTGTGTACGATATTGTAGATGAGGTCGATTTTTGGGTACAAGATGGTGGCGTTAGTGGAAAGGGGGCTACGACTGGCGTTTTGAGAGCATCGGCTGGCATTTCGGTTCCTGATGCTCGTGGGGGCTTTTCGGGATCTGAGATCAAAGAGTTGGTTCAGGATGATGAATGACAGTATCATTCTGATCTTTTCCAATCTCAAAACTCGGCAATCAGGGGGACGGGCCCTAGTCGCAGAGACCTGATATCATCATACCAAAGCAACCTACTTTTCAGTACAAGACAAAATACAAACATTTTGAATCATAATGAGCAGTCGCGACTTTCCTGGATAGTCAAACGTTACTCGATTCATATCATTACATGGCTACTTCTTTTTCCCTCACTATAGCCTATACATACTTGGCAGCAAAAGCGGCAGTAAATATATCGGAGCTGTTCACTGCTGCTTTTATTATCCGTCTCCAGAGCCCGCATACTCTCTCATTACACAGCATGAAGTATTCCCAACCCCCTCAATTTGATGTTGGTAATCAACCTGCATCTAAGTTATTGGCTTCTTCATTGAATTACTTTCTCGTTATATTATTTCCTTTCAAATTGGCGATAAGGGCAAGGCTTCTGATGTGGAGGGCGTTTTTAATTTCTCCGCCTTGAATTCATATTGGTGCTAATTTGGAGTTGTTCCTAGGGTAACCCCTTTCAACGGTCTCGTCATGTCTCCTTGGCCTCGGGCTCTATCATCCACGCGGAAGACTTTCTGGCTCTCGGGCTTCGAAGCCACAGCAACATGATGACGGTAAAAGTTATCTACGATACAACGTTTGATCCCTTAAATTTCTAAAAACGGCCTCTTAGAGACCGAAATTCCGTGGATAGGCACCTGGAAGTAGGGCGGAAAAGCTTGAATCGGACATCGGTCGTTTTAGCAATGCGATATGTTGTGCAACGAGGCAATAAACCTTCGGGATTCTTTAGCGAGCGGCCGATGCTTGATGGTGTGCACTAAACTTCTTGATTCAATATACTTTTCATACCCGTACTGATTGATGTCGTGAGGCACAAGCTAGGGGGAAGCGTATATAAAGGATCGAGGAGACGGAGAGGAGTTGGCTCATTGTCTTCATCAAAATAAAGCATTGAGCAAACGAGCACACTATCATGTAAATCAAAAGAACGAGAAGTCGAAAGTCAACAAGAAAACCAATTTACCAAGTCCATTCTCCAAAGCTTTTAGAACAATGGAGAATACCACCACCACTTTAA
Organism: Hymenoscyphus sp. LP001; assembly: GCA_037952655.1. NCBI lineage: Eukaryota > Fungi > Ascomycota > Leotiomycetes > Helotiales > Helotiaceae > Hymenoscyphus > Hymenoscyphus sp. LP001. The sequence goes on from JAPZOX010001254.1 coordinate 4,348, forward strand.
CAATGCAACAAACCCACGCATCAGATACCACTCCCCCCATCACCGCCTCCCTCTCCCTCTACCCAAACACCTCCCCAGCAAAAGACCAAACACAATCACTCGAGCACTGGATCCTCACCCGTCACTCCACCCGAAAATTCCTCAAAACTCCAGTCCCATCCTTAGACCTCATCCGTTCAGCCCTCGCCCTAGCCCAACACAGTCCCTCAAACTCCAACATCCAACCCTGGCGTCTAACCGTCACAACAGGTGCGGGACTCACTCGTCTCACAAAGGCCCTCGTCTCCGTCGCTTCCAAGGAAGATCCTAAAATCCCTGAACTTCCTGCGGAGTTTAAACACTACCGCAGCGATCTCGGGAAACAAGTTTACGGACCCCCAGGATGGGGATTAGCGAGAGATGATTTGGAGGGCAGGAAGAAGGCTGTGCTTAAGAATTATGAGTTTTTTGATGCGCCGGTGGGGATTGTGGTTTGTATGGATAAAAGTCTTGGGGCAGCGGACAGTTTGAGTGTTGGGATGTTTTTGCAGACTTTTGTTTTGGGGCTTGCGGAGAGGGGGTTGCAGAGTTGTATTGCTGTTAGTATTGCGGGCTATCCGGAGACTGTGAGGAGGGAGTTGGGGATTGATGAGCGAATGGAGGTTCTTTGTGGGGTTGCGGTTGGGTGGGAGGATAAGAAGTTCAAGGGGAATGTTTTGAGGCCGAAGAGGGAGGAGGTTGATGTTACTACTAAGTGGGTTAATGAGTGATGGGGCGGTTGATGGATTCGTTTCTTTAGATTCAGGGGAAAGAAAAGGTTAGAAATTGCGCTGTGGAGAACAAACGTGGTAGTGAAATAGCGCCTCAAACTCAGTAAATAGTTTAGGATATTTGAAGAGTTGGAAGTTAGTTGTTCTAAAACACCTGGGTTAATATTGTAAATTGTTCTAAACCTTTAGAATAATTACACGAATTTGCCCCGAGAAAATTGGAACAAGAGCTACGGAGGTACAACCCTGAGGTATTTACTGCTTTTGCGGTTCATCGCGAGGAAATCAAATAGCTGATATTCGTTCAGCTCCTTTTATTGTGCACTTGAATTACAAAAACATGCGAGGAGGTCTGGGGTGTTTAAATTGATTGTAGAAAGTTATTATTTTCATAGTTAAGAAAGTCTTCGCCCAACCCAACACTAGAAGTAAGTGTTAGATTTACTTGCGTTTAGAAAGAGAGTATTAGGTTTACTCACTCTTAAAAAGTATTAGATTTACTTGCTTCTCAAAGTAAGTATTAAACTTACTTACCCCTTAACATGTAAGTATTAGATTTAGTCACTTCTTGTAAATGAAGTATCAGATTTACTCAGCTTTCGTCCGATTGTCAAGAACAATACTCTAGTAACTTTGTGGTGAAAATTGTTACTGCCATATTTGAGAATTTGACAGATTTATATGACGGAGGGCGGTGAGGATTCATTCTGCCACCCCACTAATCCCCTTTTGTAAACCCCGCCAAAATTCTTGACAAGCTGGAGATGAAGGTAAAATAATATCTTGCTTTCCCATCTGCAACACAACAAATATTTCACGATGCCGACCGATTTAGAACAGGTAAATATTATTTCTTAATGATTCTGCCATGAAGCTTACAAATGAATAGTTGGTGGATTTCATATCCCACGGTAACACACAAGTTCGCCAGCTTGGTGAGTTCCCAAATTACCCCTCCAAGAAAACATACTGATTTGCGCCTCAGCTGTGGAAAATCTCGTTCCTTACTCCCTTTCGCAGCCTGCCATCTTCAAGTCGAATCAGCTTCTTCCCGTCAAGGACCTCAAATTATTAGTACGAGATTATAAAGTGCGACAGCCTGGAAAGCTTTTGGGAACAAGGACTAATGTTGCCTCTAGCAAATCGCCAAAGATGCACTCACGATGCTTATAAACCTCTCGACGGACCGGGAGGTCCTGGAGTTTCTCGCCGCAGATAAAGAATTCATGTCAACTTTACTATCCCGCGTGACAGTATGTCAGTCCCCCCGTTTTCCATTTCGAGGTCCTTTGCTGACTTCTTGACTCTGCCAGAACCCGGCCGAACCAAATGCAAACCTTATTGCAATGCTACTTGCAAATCTAGCAAAATGGGGCGAACTGAAATCTATCCTCGCACACGAACAACCATCTCCCGAAGAACTAAAGTCGAGCAATAAGGTGATTGACCAACTTTTGGATTTATTCGTCAAGGGTGCAGATGGGACATATAATAAGGATGCCGATTACGATTACCTCGCATATTTCTTCGCAGATTTAGCAAAGCATAAGGAAGGTCGGAAATACTTTCTCACTCCACAGGATTATGACAAAGTCGTACCTCTGACGAAAATTACCGTTTTTACCGAACACAAATCGGGTATAAGGAGGAAAGGGGTGGCCAGTACGATCAAAAATGTTGCATTCGAAATTGATTCACATCCTTCATTTCTCTCAGAAGAAGAGATTAATATCCTACCATATTTACTTTTGCCAATTACTGGAAATGAAGAATATGACGAGGAAGATACAATGTCCATGCTTCCAGATTTACAACTTCTTCCCCCAGATAAGGTGCGAGATTCGGATCCTACTGTTATACAAACACATATCGAGACTTTGATGCTGTTAACAACAACGAGAGAAGGTCGGGATACAATGCGAAGTATAAAGGTGTATCCAATTCTCCGCGAAACGCATTTGAGGGTTGACCATGATGGGATGAGGGAGGCATGTGAAAGACTTGTCCAGGTCTTGATGCGAGATGAGGAGGGAGAAGTGGTTGATGAGGGTATGAAGGCTCTGACGCGTAAAACGACGAGTGGGGTTCCAAAACCTTTTGGTTCTTCGAAACCGTTTGGGTCGTCGCCCAAACCGTTTGGCTCAAGTTCTGCGGGTAGTTGGGCAAGTCAGGATGCTGCTGAGGATGAAGATGACGATGACGACGACGATGTAGTAGAAGTATAATGAAATATTTTGTCAGTCAATTTTTGTTTCCGTCTTTCGGGATTTAGGGATACATATATTTAGTTTGTGACGGTCAAGAGGCTATTCACTAAGACTAATAGCATTTAATGGCAAAGTCTAATGCTTCGGGAGGTTGAGGGAAACTTTGTACATCGAAGGACCATTCAGCGGGGACACCTCATACAAACAACTCTCTCAGTCTTCTGAAGAAGCCCTTGGTTGAGAAAAGTACCAAAAGCGCCGGAAAAGACTTGGAAAATTGTCATCGAATAGAAGGGTGCTGCCGGAAAGCTTACAATCAGTCGTAATAGAAAATCTGGTATTTCATATGGTCTGTCACTCAAGTCTTAGACTCTTGAGATCTAGATGGACAGAACTTGGTATGATTGAAACGAGTGTTTTGAAGAAATGATGCGCAAAGTAGATAAAGCTTGGCAAATTTCCTCTTTCATTCAGAGCGGTTTCTCTTGAAGACTATATGTCAAAAATGAAGATGAATCATTGCAAAATCTTTGTACTCTTGGTATCGTTCTCCTCACATTTATTATTCTCTCAGAAGAATTGGTACACCCCTTTTAGCATAATTCGATAACGTGTTTCTAGGTAATATCTCTCTAAGATTGGTAATATCCAACCCTTCTAAAAGAATAAAATTACAGCTACAGAGTTTAGATGGAAGCATTTAGATTATTAAGTAATTTGAAGTGGGTTTACTCTAAACTCTATAGAAATAGTTCAGTTTACCAAGCTTTGGTTGGCAAATTACCACAGTTGAGACAACTTCTCAACTAGATAGAGTAATACTCCAGTCTTAATACTTCAGTCTAGGGTGCAAAGCTGAGTCCCACTCAAGAAATTCACCTTGCTTGATATGATTTTGGCTTGGCAGAGCCTCGCTTAATTACTATTTAAGCTCTCGAGTCTCGGTTTTCGAGCCTCATCCTCCTTTACCTCTACAACCCACTCTGTCAACATGTTATTTTCTATCTACTGAATGCGACTGAGTACAGCTCAATTGCAATTTGGTCTTGCAGTATCGCCTGCGACAAACGTTCGACTACCTTATATACTGGTAAAGACAATGTTTTCTCATTGCAACTATTCACCTTCGCGACCAAGACCTTTATCCAAACTGTGGCGAACTGTTTTTTACTGACCTTTCGTCTTTACATAGCAGACTCGCACAAAACAGGACCTGAACTGTCGCCAGAGCAATGTCTACCCGAGAGGCGCAAGTCGTTGGGGACATCCCGAAATACCACCCAGTGAGTTTTTATTTAATCCGATGAACCAAACACAACATCTCTCTTCTTTTGGAAGCTAACATATATTGGCCTGATAGGATAAACACTATTGCGCTCTTTGCAACAGCCAAACTGCGCCTGACAATCGCGCTCTCCTTAGATGCTCGGCTTGCAAGTCAACCTATTATTGCTCCACATCATGCCAAAAGGAAGACTACACGTACCACAAGCTCTTGTGCAAATCTATTCCCAAATTTATCGCTGCAAATCCTCGTCCGTGCCACAAACACTACGTTGTTCTCAAGTTCCCTGTCGAGGCATCAGGCCCACAACTAATGTGGTGGAGTGAAATATGCATACCTGCCTGGCAGAAGGATGACGAAATCGTCCCAGGTATCCCAATGGAGGGCAGCTCGGAAGTTGCAGTTAAGTGGCTCCGTATCCAATATCCATAAAAGGAAAAGTATGTGCTGGATTACGGTCTTCTGGTTACTTATCATCCCAAGTTTCTCTTTGATGGCTCCAAGAAGAACGGCTCTATCGAAGAATTCTTTAAATTTACTCCAAGTCATGATTGGCGAGGTGACATATACGTCATGCGTATGGCTGGCATGGAGAGAAGTGCAACAATGGAAATCTGCTTTCAAGACTTCTGTGCAGCCGACATGAGAGTTCTGGCAGACTTCTTTAGGCTTTACGGAAAACACCCAACAGATGCAGAGATGAGAGAAAATTCATTTGCAGCGTTATTCTCCTCGAGTATTCCAAAATTAGGCCCTAGCCCAGAGACACGACAAGCAGGAACCGCCAACGACGCATTTGAAGCATACGAAGGGAATTCCGATGCGGTCGAAGGTGTGAACATCACTAGCCTAGGCGACCAGACACATCTGAAAAAGGCACAATTCGTCAACCACCGCATTTGCGCATCAACACATCAGCCGGCTCCGATATCCCTCCACCTGGGCATTCCACTTCTAGTTAGGAAGCATGGTTACTTCAATCAAGGATGGCCGCAGAAAATTCCTGGTTCACCACTAAATTGTCATTCAAACCGCTCGGCAATTTTCTTGAACAGAAAGGCCGATCCTGCGTATGACAACTTCAGTTTTGCAAATCTCGTTGAGTGGGACAAGATTATTGGAACTGTACTCGCTGTTCGCCAGGATAGAAAGCCAATTACCACACAACAAGTGGAAGCTCTTTGTGAATTCTGTTGGGAGTACTGGGGAGACCATATTGAAGAAACGAAAGAGTGTTTTGAGGATGGTGACGGCGAGGACGAGGTTGCTCATGGCGAAATGGTAAAACAGGCGCAGTAATCATTCATCAAAAATCATATCAACCAAGAAAAATTCGTGGAATTCTTTGAGGAGATGAAGGCTAAGAAGATTCAGGGCGGAGATATGACTTGGGTTGATGCTGCGTCTCCGTACGCAGTTTAGGCGAAAATTATGGACCAAAATGGAGCAAGTATGAAGTCAACCTTGAAGGGACAAAAACCGGAAAGGGGGAAATTTCATTGACTATTCGGTGGAGAATCATGGAACACAATTTGGTTAGCATGGAGTAAGCTTTTAAGGGACCAAAACCGGACAAGGCAACACTTTAGTAACTAACTCGCTAGACGACAGTTTCAGGGGAAAAAATCAATAAAAGGGATGAACATATGTGATATCATGGCGAAAGGTTAAGCGGAGCATAACTGTTTGTGACCGAACTGTCTAGTGTGTTAAAGCCTGAAAATTACATATATAGAGGTCGCGTCATCTTTCGAGGCATAACTGAAGCAACGAGTTGAATAGAGCAACCTGAAATCAACAGACACGCCGAATATTAATAATTGTAGAGTTTCTTTGCACTTCTAATGTTTTATATGATTACCTGAATCTATTTATATAATTATATTAGCTAAACAAACATATAAAGAATTTTAATTAACGAGTTAACAAGATAGGTTTTATAAACTAATAAAAGTAAGTTTATTTAAGATATTCTTAGCTCCCAGTTGAAAAGTATAGAGTAGAATAGAAGCTATAGACTTCTTTTTTTAATAGCTTCTAAATTAAGTAGACTTATACTAAAGCTATAACTAACTTTCCTCAGACGCTCTAGAAGTATATATTGCTCGACCTACGCTCTACTCTTCTATTTGTCAGAATAAATCAGTCGTTGATTTTTAGCTGTTTAAGAGCGTTTAAGTAAAGTACTGGTAAATCGGATAGGATATTATAGAAGTACTAATTCAGCTTAGAACCCCAAAGCTCTAAGGAAGAGAAAGATAATAGTAAAAATAAAGTAGTAGATAAGGCGGGGAATAAGACGGATGTATTTATATATTTATTTATTTATTTCTATTTAACGTTAAGCGGATTCTAGCTCGCGTGGGCTAGGTCCTAGAAAGTCCTAATGTTGAGCAAATGACGCTAGGGGGGTGCCCTAGGCTGCAGGGGGTGTAAAAGAAAGTACGCTAATTTACAAGAGATAGTTTAAAGAGAAGCCCCACTTCTGGAACAGCTCTCGTTCTTAATTAGTTAAAAGTATCGTGAGGGGCAGATCTTAGTATAAAACTTTGTCTTATAGTAGACCTTGTAAAAGAGTTCCTCGCAGTGTAGGCTAAAGAGAAGTTGTAGATTCCTCTTAGCCTTTGTAAGTAGTTCCGGGGCTACTCTATTTGCTAGCTAGTAAAAGAGAAGGTGGAATTGAGTTTTTCCTCTACTATACTTATACTTACCCGAGGTAAGTAGTGTATCGAGGTAGAAGAAGCGAAGGTGATATAGGTTAAAGTCTCCGTGGCCAGAGCGAGCTACGATTAGGCGAGCTAGGACCTCTCTTAGTAGGTGAAGTGTCTTTGGCTTTAAGGACCAGTTAACAAGCCCTAGGTCTTTGTATAGACTAGGAGCTGTGGTGTTCCAGAGCTTCTTTGTAAGCTAAGTCCCTAACTCTTTAACCTCTCTCTTAAGCGTAGTAGTATAGAGTAGAGAAGAAGAAGGAGGAGAAGAAGACAAAGAGTTAAGCGAGAGTAGCCGAGCGCCTCTCCCCGCAGCTCTATCCGCTATCTCGTTCCCTTTGATTCCTATGTGACTAGGGCACCACCTAGTACAAACTTTCCTAGGGTATAATAGAGCTAACTCGTTAACTCTATTAAAGGTCTCTTGCGAGGTGCCGCAAGACCGGTAGGTTAGTTGTAGTGTTGCTTCGAGGTTGTTAAGGCAGATCCAGCACTTCCTAGCTAGGGGCTAGAAGGAAGAGGAGATAGCTAGTTCTAGTCTATAAAGAGCAGCTCTAGCCTCTGCATCGTAGATCTCAAGTGCTATACCGAAGGAGTAAACCTTGGTATTAAGGATAGCTCCCCCTCTTATTAGACAGACACCTCCGCCAGTTCTCTTGTCGTCTAAGCGAGAGCCGTCGGAGAAGACAACTAGGTCTGTATCAGGGACAGTAGCAAGGAATTCAAGGAATCTAGCTTTATAAGAGTCCTTGGTTCCTCTGGAGTCAGGCCCCTCTATTTCTAGAAGGCAGGCTTGCCGGTCAAAGCCTCTATTCTACGGTGGGTCTTAGAGGGGGTCGATCTCTTCAGAGAGAGGGAGAGCCTTGTAAGCACGATAAGTAAGCCTAGCTTTAGAGCAAGGGTTGTTGGTACAACGTTTCAGTGGGTGAGCTAGGTCGAGTCGTCGAGTCCTAGCTTCGAGTGCTTTGCTTCTACCTATGAGACTAATCTCAGAGGCAAGGAGGCCGGATTCCATAAGAAGTACTAAGGTAGGAGTAGTCTTGTATACTAGGAGGATAATCCTAGCATACTTAGCTACTACTCTATCTAGTAGAGTGAGATAGCGGCTAATTCGGTTGTTTTTTATGCTCTGTGCCTAGCCCTCTCTTGCCCTAGCACGTCCGGGGAACCAGGTCTCGCTTCCGAAGTAGGCGATAGACAGGATACAAGCAGTGGTGGCTTATTTAAGTAAGTGTGAGGGAGAGCCTCGTACAGTGTTTATTGTTCCCTTTAAAGCACTAGCTACTAGTGTAGCCTTGCTAGCCATCCTTCTAACGTAGCTATAGAAGGTAAGACGAGAGTCAAAGAAGATACTAAGCCACCGAAGCTCTTGTGTAGGTTCTATTGTTTTTCCTTCTACTACAATAGAAGAAGGGGGCCGGATACCTCTTCCCTTTTGCTTTCTCTTACGAGAGAAGTAGATAAGTTCAGACTTCTCAGCATCAAAGGTAATCCCCTCTTCTGTCCCCTAAGCTAGTACACTAGCTACCTGTTTTGCAAGGACTGTAGTATTCCCTGCCTTAGAGGGCCCAAAAGCAAGTAGTCTAATGTCGTCGGCGTAGCCGAACCTTTGAAGTGTTAGGAGAGAGCCTACTCCTAGGGTAAAGAGTAGCTAGATATAGAGTATAAAGAGAATAGGCGAGATAGGCGAGCCCTAGGGCAGCCTACACTAAAGAGGGGTAGATACTCCTATTTCTCCGTCTAGCTTTACTTTAACAGATCTGCTAGATAGGAAGGAGGTAACCTATACTACAAAGCTGTATGGCCACCCTTACTCTCGGAGTCTTTTAATTAGCCGGCCTAGAAGAACAGCGTTAAAGGCACCCTTGATATCGAGTGTAAGAAGAGAAGCCTCTTGCTTCTCCCCGAGTACTTTCTCTATATCAAAGGTGAGACAGGTTGTAAGGTCTGTGGCTGCTCTTAGTAGGAGAGCTCCGAACTGGTTCGGTTCGAGAACAGTGTACTTGATAGCAATCCAGGAGGCTCTCTTTGCTAGAAGCCTCTCGAGGCCCTTTCCAAGAACCGAGAGTAGAGAGATTAGCCGGTATACGCGAGGAGACGACTTATCCTTCTTATTTAGCTTCGGGATAATAGCTATAATAGCTGTGCGGAAGATCTTTAGGTGGAAGCCTGTCTCTATACACCCCTTAAACAGTGAATAGACTAGGTGTGAGATCTGAGGCCAGGCTGTCTTAAAGACACCTGTAACAAGTTCGTCCTCCTCTAGAGCAGTAGAGGCCTTTCCTAGAACCGATTCCTCAACCTCGCGTAGAGTAAGAGCTGTCCAAGGTAGAGAACAAGTAGAGGTAGTCGGGGTGTCGGTTGGTATGTCTCCGACTTCTGCCTTGTTTATGAGTAGTTCTTATACTAGGATCTTCTGTTTCTCCTAAGTAGTAAAGCCTAGTTGCCCTGCCGAGTCCTTTAAAGGAGGGGACCTGTAGACCCCTGTACTCTAGTGCCACTTACAAATCTTAAAGACGTCCTTACTCTTTGTAGCTTTGTCGATCAGGCCGCGGAAGTGTTCTCTCTTTGCCTTCCGGATCTCTCCTCGAAGTGTTCTCCGGAGGCCTTTAATAGACTCTGTGCTAGCTCCTAGCCTTCGCATCTTTCTAGCCTCGGTAGCTGCAGATTGGCACTCCTTGTTCCACCAAGAGTGTCCACCCCCATAACCAAGCCCTCGCTTAGTACTACTAAGGTACGCCCTGTGTACACTCTTAATAATGAACTCTGCCAAAGTCTCAAGCGAGTTCCTGTCCGGTTGTTCTGTGAGCTCAAAGAGCCACTGCTCTTGAAGCTTTCCTTGAAGTACTGTCTTAAAGACTTTAGCGTCGAGAGTACTAAGCTTGAGCGGGGAGTCCTTCCTAGCTAGTCTACTAGTATATAGTAGGCTAGTAAGGACTGGGAGGTGATCTGAGCCACACTCAAAGGCTAGGTTAACCTCTGAGGTTGCCCCTCTTTGATAGAGGCTACTAGAGCAGAAGGCTAGGTCTAGCGTGTTCCCTAGGCTGTGGGTTTGTGTGCCAGGAGGGGTGGTGAGTTAGAGTCCTTTACTCTCTATCCAGTCGATAAGCGAGGGA
>JAPZOX010001255.1:0-14406 GCA_037952655.1 Hymenoscyphus sp. LP001
TCGGTTTACAAAAAAAGTGGGCAAATTCAAGCTTAACTCGCAACTCACTGTAACTCTGTAGCCATCATTTCCGACGGGAGCTTAAATTGGGTTATCAGTATTATCGCCGTGGTGAAAACTGGTTCTGTTTACTCTCTCATCGATATAAAACTGCTGAAGGAGCGAGCGAAGAGGATCTTAAAGTTGAGTGGTGTAATTGTTTTGATAGGCTCTAGATTTAAAATACTGCACCGAGTTAAAATTTGTTATTGTCGAATGTCCTTGGATCATAGTTTCAGAAGTCTTGAGTTCACCCAAGCTCTCAAGTTCCTACCCTCCTACCAAGCCAAATCTTGACAGCCCGGCATACCTGAACTTTACCTCTGGTATATCTGGAAATCCCAAAGGAGTTCTTACCTCACACAGGGCACTTCTGTCTTATATTTCATACCCCCCAGCGCGTCTCTATCTGCTCTAAATCGTAGAATAGCATAAGTGTTTTCAGTGGGCTTTGATGCCTGTGCAGCTGAAATCTTTGGTACATTGTGCTATGGTGGAACTCTGGTCTTGAAGTATACAAACGATATTTTTGCTTATCTTCAGAAGGCTGATGCTGCAATGATGACTCCCTTGCTTCTTTCTGTCTGCGAACCAAAAGACTTCCCCAATTTGGACACTATTGTGCTTGGTGGTGAAAAGGTTCCCTCACATCTAGCAAAAGTTTGGTCAGTTGGTCGGCGCCTTTATAACGGTTACGGACCTTGTGAGTGCGCTATCGGGTCACTATTTTCTCACCTCTTACCGTAAAAACCTGTAACATTAGGGTATCCCATACCTGGTATGCGTGCGTTCATTCTCGGCCCAAATCAGGAGCTCTTGCCCATTGGTGCTCCCGGAGAAATATACTTGAGTGGTGTTCAAGTTGCTACTGGTTACATTACGTGCGAGGAGAAAGATAAGGGACGCTTTATGTCTGATCCGTGGTTTGGTGGCTTGAGGATGTTCCGGACAGGGGATCGTGGGAGATTTACGGAAGCAATGGAGATTGAATATCTGGGAAGACTGGATCGAGAAATCAAATTACGGGGTTTCCGTGTGAATCTCGACGAAATAGAAAGCGTTGTACTCCAAGCTTCAACAACTACAAAACCAATTGGGGCCCTTGTGTGGAGAGAGAGCCTCGTCGCATTTGTTTCTCCTGGACCAGTTAGCAGGGAGGAAATTAATAAGATTCGTTCAACGCTGCCTTACTATTCTATTCCGTTAAGATTTGTGGATCTGCCTGCTATGCCCCGGTATGTTAACCAAAAGATTGACTATAACGCCTTGGAGGAGCTTTTGTCTATTACATCTCTGCAAAATAAGGACCCAATGCCATCAGATGAGGGAGCTAAGTTAATTGCTCAAATATGGGAGGAATTATTATGCCTTCTAGTATCCTCTGTCTCCGCCTACGATGATTTCGCGGTGTTGGGCCGACATTCGATTCTTTAAATACAGCTCATGAAAAGAATTTCGAACTATTTCGGGGTTAACATACCTTTGAATATTATTCCATCAAACACGGTTCTTTCGGATCAGGCAGAAGCTGTGGGAGCCTTGGTCAGCGAAAACAGTGTTTCACGCCTTACAAGCATGAGCCACTGCTCTTTTCTTGATTGGAACAATACAGATTGTATTTTGGAGGAGAATGTGGGATGTCCGGAGGCGGAGTTGATTCGGCAATCAACTCAAGTGAGGGTCAAATCCAATTTCATCATATCATGTCTATTTCAGATCGTAGGTGTTCTGGATTTATGTCATCTTGATCAATCCATTCGCCATACAATTTTGGATAATAGAATACTACGAAGCAGATACTCATTCGTGCGGGAAAAGATTTCCAGACTTGTCGACAACGCCGCAGTGCCACCAGATATTTTGAGGGGAAAGGAGCTTTTGTTGGAGGTTCAAAGCATGATTGATACCCCATTTGATTTTGCCCAAAATCAATTCCTCAAAATAGTTGTGTTTCAAGAAACCGAGAAGAATAGCTACTTGCTCTTCATTGGTCACCACAGCATTTGGGACGCGACAGCAGTCACTACTTTTTTGCGCTCTATCCAAACTTCATACTCAAGCTTAGCAATTAAAAACAAAAGTGGAAATGTAAATCCTAAAAAGATGTTGGATCCAATTGACTGGGTCAATTGGAAAAGATCTATCCCACAAATACAAAAACCCTTCTTTTTTTGGCGCGACTATCTCAGAAGTCTACTTTTACTCTTCTCTAAGCCGGCCATGGCTGCAGATTTGAACAACACAGGCAAGCTTATCACAGACAAACTCCCTGCCAATCTAACAGCCAATATCACAACAATTTGCAGGAATCGTACTCTTACTCCTAAGCAACTCATTCTCTCCTCTATCCTGCTGGTCTTAGGTGCTACATACAAAACTGCAGACATCATTCTTGCAATTCCAATCTCCCATCGTACAGATCCTGGAATGGAACACCTGCTCGGCAATTTTCTCGATAGGCTTCTCATTCGGCTACACCTCGACCGGTCGTTCAGTCTTTTCAGGCTCTTCTCTGCTGTAAAGGAGAGTGCAGAACGGGCTTTGGAAAACGCAATGTTTTATGGCGACATATTTAGCGCAATTGACCGTCCTATTCATGAAGAGCCTTTTGAATATATAGTTTCGGTATATACACCCAGCGAGGGGGAATTGAAACTTGAGCTAGAGGGGTGCGAAGTGTGTAGTTGCGGAAGAAAAAAGGCGGCTGGTGCGAAGTTTCCTGTCATGTTTGAGTTCTGGCCGCAGAACAGGGATGGAGATATTGAGTTTGAGATTGGGTTCATGGTGGAGAGATTTATTGAGAAGGACATGAGGTTATTAGCAGAAAGGCTTCAGTTTGTTTTCAGCAAACTTCTCGATTCTCAATTTGTTGAAAGTAACCCAGATATGAACGAAGTTCTAGGAAGTATTTAGAATTGTTTATATAATCTCAGGAGTCCTACAAAAAGAATAGATATCTCTATAAAGTTTCGTCGTATATTTATCTCCTCTGCGGAAAATCAGCTACATAAGATCTTAGAGAGAGGCAAAAGGAAACAAAAAATGTAATCTTAATCTTAAAAAAAACAGCAAAAACTCAACCCCCCGGGCGCGGCGAACCGCGGGACCGGGAAAGGCCCCCATCCCCCCTACAGGAATGGGTCAGAGGAAAAGCCGAAGCTTTTATCCGTAACAATTTTCTACCGAGATAGAATCTTGATTAGCTCGGGCGTAACGTAGAGACTAATTTTGTCGAGAGGGGTCGGGGGAGGAGGAGGGGGAGGAACGAAACAGTCAAGTCAACCAATTGAGGAATCATCCATTAACTGACTGGACCAGGCGGCGGAGTATCCAGTTTTGATGGGAGAGATGGTGATATTTGGGATTATAGAGGGGATTTTGGAATTTTGTTTTGTTTGTTTGGAATTTGTGGGGCTGGGTGGGGTAAGCGAGTGAGGGGGTGGGAGGGGATTGGTTGGTAGGTTCCGTATATCATCCGAGGCTACTACTAGCGTATTGAAGTCGCAGGGGGCTGTGATAAGAGTGCCTTGGTGGTAATTTTATGGTAGTACTAGGGTACTCCTAATGGATTGCAAAGACTCATCAACTGAAGGGAATCCAACACCTTCTTGCTTTATGGCGATGTCAGAGTATTATACATGGCAAATTGGATGGGAGATTGGGTGATGCCATTAGAGAGAGCGTGTTCAAGGTGTACTAAAATTGGCTAGTTCAGAGGAAGATCCTTTCGACCTCTCTTCATGTTCAGGCAGATCTATACCAAGCCCGACTCATTCTGGGCCCCCAAAAAAACGTAGCTACGAGCGCTAGCATAATCTCAAGCGCATTGTAGTTGAGTTGTTCACATTCGCGCTATAATACGAGTTCAAAAGAAGCTTTCTTATTCCAGTATACTCGATCTCATCAGAGATGTACTCTTGCTATCAAGAGAAAAGTATTGTAAAAGTACTAAATGACATTCTGCTGTACTTGTCATCTCATCACCAATCTGCCACTCCCCCAATCCTGCATACTCGCATCCTCGCCGTGTTGTATGAGTACATATCTTCATCGTTCATCGCTCAGTGGTGGGAAGTTATAGAAGTGATCGTATTGCCTAGTCGGTCGTAATCTTGGAAGTGTGTCCGTCGCGTGTCGTTCAAGTGGCATCCATATCCTCGTCTCCAAACATAAAAACTAGAAGAGAAAGTAAAGAAAAGGGTATCATCCATAATCCAACAAATCCACAACCCATCCCTCAAACCAACCACACTCATGCGCAATTCAGAATATAACCAACTTTCCATAACCCCCCTTTCTCACGATACCAATATCCACACAGCCCCTTCAATCCCACCTAGACTCAATCTTCAAAGCACGAATCTTCTCTCTAATCCCCACAAGCCAGAGATTCAACGCAAGATGCTGCTCCTTCATCTCAGAAACAATACCCATAGCCTGAACAAAGATCTCCAATTTCTCCTCAACATCTTCATGTGCCCCCTTCTTGACGCGACCCTTTACATTCCCTCCCTTCCCTGTTGTTCCAGGTACATTGCCGCCTGTTCCTCGTACCTCATCGCTTCCTCTCCCCTTAGCAGTCCCTCCCCGTCCCTCAGACCTATAAGTCTGCCTAGCATCAATCTCGACATCGCCAAGCACTAAAACAACAGTACTCAACAAGCCCTCTAAGTTTGCGCCAGCAATCGAGTCCAGTTCCACGCCTAGGATCTCGGCGAGCGATTCGAGTTGCGATTTCATGGTTGATTTGTGGGTTGTCATGTGGGTACTGAATTCTTGCTCGAGGGTTTGTATGTATTCGTCGTTTTTCGCCGCTTGTGGTGTAAGGTCTTGGAGTGGCTTGATTGGGACGGCGAGGATGGGTATTTGTTCTTGTTTGCTTTCTTGTGCGAGGATGCTGGGGAGGAGAGTGCTGGCGAAGAGGAGGAGAGGGAGTGTGGGGATGTACATTTTTGTGACGGTAGTGGTGTACAAAGACTTTTCGGTGTGGTAATCTGACGATGAGGTGGGATGGGTATCGTGAATGTGCGAGTGGTGTCGAGGTTGCGTTGCAGCGAGAGTTGATAAGGAGCTCTGGTATGGTCGTGAACCTCACCCCTAAGATCGATGTCGAAGGTTACTCCTACGATGTTGCTCGTGCCAGAAATCAAACCAGGAAAGCGTCTCGGTAGCAATTCTTTTAATTGTGAATGGCTTCTAGAACCTGTCAGGCCGTCACGAATCCTCAAGCTGGTGAATTCAACCTGAATGCTACCTGGTGTTGACCTGCGACTTGACAAAATAATCCTTGCGCGGTACGCGGAGCAAGCTAGCATAAAAGAAGCTTTTGATGAGGCTCGATCGATCGTGCAAAGTCCTGGGAGGAAAAGGTGGTGTGGCGCCTCGATCTTTGATTTTCGTGGTTGGTGTTGAAAGGTGATGATGGATGTCTTTGAACCCCTCACTCAAGAATCTCGAGAAACATTCATGTCTAATGCTGCTCCGCCTCGATTGAATTTGTAATCGCAAAGCAGTGATGCTTTGGGATTCACCAGTGCAATAGTTTGATACCCCATTTCTCTCTTCTCCCTATTCACTTTTCCACTCTCACGATTTTCTTTGTCGTTGTCCCGAAGTGAGTTCGCTTCCGCAAGCGGGTCGTTAAGTGTAAGTCACTACAATAGTGAACACACTAAAGTTACCAACAACCATGATAAAAGATCCCAAGGGGGTGTAAGTCGTGGCGAAATAACTCACAACAGATTGATGTCCAAAATTCCCACCATCTCATTCTAAATCCTCGTCTATTTAACTCACTCTGCTGCTGTCAGAAAGTCACCATGAAGCCAGGATCCAAAGAAACCCAGGGATGAAATCGAAGAAATGAAATTATACTAAACTACACTAAAAAAAATTGTTATATCCCCCAAACCAAAAATACGCATACGCCATTAACTCAAAAAAAAAGCAGCCTCTTACCAAAAGGAAAAAAAAACCGGGGGTATCTCAAATAAAAGAAAAAGACCCTATTCCCTTCCTCCATATCCCCCTCATTCAAGATTTTCAAAACAACAACCCAACATCCACCCCCCTCCATCGTCCCCTCTCAGTATGTCTCCACCGATCCTTCTCCTTCTTCCCCGCCGTCCCCACTCTCCCCCCTAAATCCAAATTCCAAGCCCCCGTACACCCATCCCTCGCCTCCTCACCACCCGAATCAAGCAGTGCCTCAACACCCATAATCGCCTCGTCGCTCCCCTTCAAATCCGGTTTAAGCGTGTATGAAATTTTGCTTTGCGTTTGTCCAAGAAATCCACCTAATGCGTGACGTTCGACAAAGTTCCCGTCTTCGTCCCAGGTTATGAGGTGGAATTGGGGTTTCAGCTTTGCGGCTTCGATGCGTAGTTGTGCCATTCGACGGGATAGGGCGAGGGATGTTTTTTCTCGGACTGGTTCGGTGGAGGAGGAGGAGGAGGAGGAGCGGGAGGAGAGCGAGAGGGAGAAGGTTGAGCGGGTGGGGGATTTTAGGTTGGAAGATGTGGAGCCGGAGTAACTGTGATTTGAACCAAAAACAGATCGCGTAGGCGAAGAAAGGATGGGCATGCTTTGCGAGGAAGGAAGACCTCCTTGGCCGCCTCCTAGGTTGCGGTATTTGTCGCCGGGGAGTTCGATTTTGTCGATTGGTTTGCAGAGTTTTTGGAGGGACCCTTCGAAGTCGGTTGGTGCACGGATGGTTTTTAGGGAGGGGAAACCAGCGTGAGAAATGGACTTTGAGAGGATTTCTGTCGCTTTGTCGTCTTCTGGGGAGGTAAATTCCCAGTGTATGTATTCTACCGATGAGGATGCTAGATATGGGTATAGAAATATATCGACGGATGGTGGAGATGTGGCTTGTGAGATTGTGAAATATGTGAGATTTTGTATATGTGAGAATATTCGAGCCAAGACAGGCAAGGAGTTGAGGGAAAGTGAAATCAGGGATAAAGATGTCAGTTTTTCTGTCCTTGAGTGGGATGAGAAATATGAGATTCCGTCATCAGTCAACCCTGGGAGATTTTCTAGGCGCAAGGACTTTAGAGATGGTAATAATTTCAAGGTTTCGTCGTTGAAGGATGTTGCTGGAAATGAGGAGACGTACAAATTCTCTAGAGAGGGTAGAGAATTAAACACATCGGTGAACAATGGCGAGTTAATCATCCCATCTGGATTGCAATGCATGACCAGTGTCTGGAGATTCGACCAATTGCTGTGAAAATTGAGAAACTCGATGCACTGCTCTGCTGGTAGAGGGCTGGGTACGAATTCCGGTTTACTACATTCCTCCTCTGACATTCGTAATCGCGGTTGAGGTTGAGAAGAATTGCCTGAGATAATCCAAACGCGTTCCACCAACTTCCGCCTTGTCGATAAAGCGTGTACTAATTTTGAAAATTCGTGCTCGTATGTAGTATGAAATCCTGGTAGTCGCTCCAAATTCGGACATGCCATAATCACCGAAGCAACAAGATCCCTATACTCCTCCTCCTTTCCACCCTTTGCTACTTCCGGTATCGCGGGAACCTTGAGGGATTTGACATATTCGGCGAGATCTGGTCGAGCCTGAAGCGTCCTCGAAAGTAATCTGAGTCGTGTCCCATATTTAATCTTGAATCTCTTTTTAATGTGTAAAGTCGAATCGTTGCCAACAAGTTGAATATCCTCATACAAAAGACTCCTCGCAGCGCTCCACCATTTTTTACAACTTGATCCAACCGAAACCAGATCTCGCATGTAACATGTTGAACAACTGAGACTCGCGGAACCTAAATGCGAAGCCTTCAATTCCGTCAAAATATTCAGCAGTATCTCCTCCGGTAATCTTTTAAATCCCTCCCCAGCAACTCGTGGTTGATATTTCTTCCCGCACGTGAATGTTGTTGGACTCGAAGGTGCCGAACTCAATTTCTGCGGGATCATCATTTGTCGCTTTCCCTCGACATTTCGTGGGAATGATTCCTTGAAATATCCTCGAAATGGACCGGGATGGGCCATTGAAGAGTGCAAATCATCGGTCGAGTTCGAAATCGACGAAGTGGGACTGATATAATTCAATTCGTAGTCGACAGAAGAAGAGCTTATGCTCAATGGACTTTTGTGTCTGGACTCGAAACTTGAGCGGGTACTAATACTGGCAGAGGATGCAGGCCGGGGTTGCATCAAAGGATCCATGCTCGGAGAAAGTCCCCAGGGAAGGAAGGGAGGAGTTGGAGAGAACCCCGGTTGGAGTGTTTGGGAACTGGGAGAATATATAGGATAAGAGGCGACAGACTTGTGTTTGGGTGTAAAATGAGTGGTTGGTAGAGAGGCGCGAGCGGATCGAGTTTTGATATCTTGGTCGCTGTACCTACGAGCCGTCCTTGCAGTAGTAGCGGCAGCGGCAGCAGCAGCAGCAGCAGCAGCTTTCACCCTCTGCTGGTCCTCACTCCCCGCACCGAATTGCTCCTGCAATCTATCGACGGACCAGAAATCCTTGGGGAAATTGAGCGAAGGTAGTCTGAAGGTTTGTGAAGATGCAAAGGGAGGAGGGAGAGAGGAACTGCTGGGACCATGATACGTCAGTCTAGGCCCACTCGTGTCCATCAATAGCAAAAATAAGCAGCGCGATCAGAGTGATCAGAGTGATCAGAGTGATGACAGTGATCTACTGCCGTTCCTCATTTGGAAAATCTGGGGCCGACAGGGGTGACTAAGACGCCATTTCCAGACGGGGCCCCCTATGGTACGCATCGTACGCATCGCAGACGCCCTGAGGCGGAATGTAATGATTTTCAGTGGGTGCTGGCATGCTGGCATGCTAGTTTTGATGGGGTTTGGGGGATATTGACCCTAAAGAGGAAGTGGAAATTAAAGCTGACGCGGGTGCAGCATGCAGCGGCTAAGGGGAGGCAACACCATGAACACCATGAACACCATGGCAAGGCTGGTGGGCATGCCAACAGGGTCGCAATGCAATCAGTGCAACACCCCGTATCGCACCTCCACATCGCACGCTATTCTTGGTGCACCAGAATTTGCCGACGGAAGCGAGGAAAGAAATCGGATGTCAGATAATCAAGACTCGTGCCGAAGGACTCCCTTCTGTTCCGTGTGTCCGTGTGTAAGATACTCGAGTACTTTGGTACTCCGTGTCCAACACGAAATCCCTTCGTACAACTGTACGTACAGAAAAACATTGCAGCAACGCAAGGATAGCACTCTCAGAGTGGAGAATAGCGGAATAGCAGCAAAACAGTACAACAAGACACCACGCCATCAAGGGAGTACAAAGCGCATGCGCGTAACGAGTAACCTTACGTACCTCGAATGCGGATTATCAGAGCTATTTGAAGCGCTAGATGATAACCCACAGCAATCGCTCATGCCCATGTTGGCCATCAGGCCCATATTAGCGCTGGGTCGACGAGGGCGCCCGCCCACAGCGTCTAGAGGGGAGAGATATCTTCGGTCTTGGTGTACGGGACTCGATGACCAATTCATGGTGCTGTCGATGGTGTTGCTGGTCCTCTCCAATCTTCTCCAATCCTCTCCAATCCCCATCGGCTTCCTCTTCCCAACAAACTCCTGCTCTTCCTGATGTCGATGCCAAATGCTCCTCCAAACTGCACTGCCCAGTCAACCGAACAATGAAGCGACAAAGCGACCTTTCTCAGCAGCAACTCGCAACGAAGAGCATACTATCTTGCGTAATCAAGAAAACACGAGGTAAACGTAACATGGATTTTGTCGTCTGGCATCCTTCGATCCGGTGCTTCAGATGACTGTCGAAAGGCAGCTTCTACACTTCTTATATTGAGTGCCTTTAGGCGTCACGGCCGAGCTTTCACCCCACCAAGCCTCCAAGCCTCCAGGCACATCGCAGCACACCTCAGCTCAGCAGCACCGAAGGTGTGCGAAGGCGGCCAATTGATATTCGTCAGAACTGCGAGGGGCGCAACATCGATTCCCCAGGTGGATGCTTGTATCCCCATCATTCGTCCAAGATCCATCATGGCGGCTGCTCTGCATTCATCGTCCATCTCAGCATCTCAGCATCTCAGCATCTCAGCCTTCCTCCCAAAACCTCCCACCACCGCATGCCATTAATACACTCTCACTGGCCTCGACCCCTCTTCTGACATCCTCTGACATCCTCCTCCTACAGTCGCACGCGAAGGATTCACACTCATCGCTCGAATTGGACGCCTCTGGACATTCCCACCGCCACGGCTGGATGCTTATTGCTGTCGTCGCAAAAATTCTGTACATCAGCAATGCCTCAACGCCTTACGGTAGGTCTCAACCCCGCCGCAACACCATCGCATCGCAACCCGTCCACTAGAACACGTCAACTTTCCTCTTCCCCGCGGAGTATTACAACCGCTCAGCAATTCCGAGTCGGTCTGTCATCTGAGTGATGGCCAGCTTCGCATTACAAGTACCCAATAAAATCATTTACAAAATAATGCGAAAACTAGCCCCCATGACACCATAAACCCCGTCCTCCCGATTCATGCATTTCTATTCACGCTCACTGGATGAGAAAATACCCGGAAAGAGAGTCTATTTCTACATCAGGCCTGTCAACCCATCAATTCCAAACATGTGGAGATCCTGGTACGTTGTCCATATCCTCGGGAATGTTGATGCCCGCCCGGCTCAAGCTGATGGAGATGATGTTTTTCATTCTCATCTGAGCCTCACTCGGTGGCCTCACTCAGCATCTTGTCCCTGCGAAGCCACAACGCCATGGTCTCCCTTCTTCAGTTCGAGATGGGCACACGTGATTCTCACGAGAGCGGTTTGGGCTTTTCCGTGATTCTGTGCAACTTCAAACTTGCATATTGGAATTGCTGGATTGGGAAAGTCCTGTCGATGAGGGATTTGAGACATCCCAAAGGGAGGTTTTATTTCCTTTTCTTGCTCAGTCTTGGAATTGGAATTAGGTCTGTTTTTTGGCCTACTCGAACCAATTTTCCAAGAGAAAGGGAAATCATTATTTGCCAAGTTGCCAGTCTGCACTTAGACAATATTTTATTCTCCTACGTCTCGGGGTTCTCAAAAGTTCCCGGAATCTTTGGAAGCCCTGAGTTGTTCCTGAAGGTTCGGGTTCCTGACCTTAGGGCTTAGGTTTACCGCTTTTTGCTTTTTCTACCTATTTCGGGAATCAGGGCTAGCCCACCCGCGAAAGTGGCTTCGGGGCTTAAGACAGGTGGCTTGTCTAGAACGAGGAGCCTCTTTCCACACCTTACCGCTGATTATGAGTATTTGGGGGCTCATGGGCGTTCAATGTTGTTTCTCGTCACTCGAATCCTTTGTTACGTTGTATCTTTGAACTTTTTGCTGTGTGACTCTCTTTCGTCCTTCGTAGGGGTGGGCAATTATTCAGGGCTGAGGGGTATCAATTGTTCCGAATACACTCGAAAAAATCACACTTATCCGAGCCCTTTGCTAGCTCAATTTGTCACCCAACGTGCTTTCATCAAGTGATATATTCCTGAAACCTCATCAAAGCTACGAGGACGCTCGAATCTTGGGATATTGAAGCCCCTCGCTAAATTGACTTGTTTCATAATTCCTCTCTTCTCAAGCCTACGAAAATTACAGATGCCTTGATATTTATGGAGACTTATAATCCGTTCAACAAAAAAAGTACTCAATTTGAGACCAAAGCGAGGTAGGAGATGACATATAAATTCGCAAATCTTCTCCTGGGCTATACCCATTTTGCAGAAAGGCAAACCATGAGAAAGTCAAGGTGGGATGGAGACAAGACTCGCGAGATTCTGAAACTCGAGGGGGACTTTGTTAAACTTTTGTTATAGAGACGTGGTGCACGTCCGCGACAATTTTGAGACTGTCTGAAATTTTCTTTGCCGAGGTTTTGGGTTGTTTTCGACAGTGAGATGATTTTCGATAGTAAAAAAGGTGTCTCGTTCTGTCATGTTGTCGCTCATACAAAATGACCGTCGGAAGTGTCATCGCGCGAAGCGACGACAATAACATCGTGACTTCGCGATAATACTGTAGGTATCGACGTGAGCACCATGTTTCAAATAAGTTCCACCTTCTTCTTCTTCTTCTTCTTTCTAGCATTTGAAGTACTCGGTCTACCAGAGAGTATCACTACTCAACCGCAAAAGTCTGCAAGATTGTTCTTGCAAGCAAAAATGTTCCTCCCACTTTGAACTCTTCTTCTGACTGGAGCTCGTTAATTGCACCATTCAATCTCCGACTTCGGTACACTCCCACGGCTGTCACTTTGCTCACCACCCCCAAGCATGTTTCCGACTCGCTCACTTGCGCTGTTTCAGCTGGCGTGAAGGTAGAACCAAGATCTGGGGGACACTCGTTCGGTAGCTTTGGAATTGGTGGGAAAGATGGTGGTTTGATGGTGGACTTGCAGGGTTTCAACGGGGTTTTCTTTGGATAATTGTGAGTACCCTTTACAAGTTTAGAGAAGAACTAAGCCACTGACGTTTACGGGCAACTGGAATTGCAACTGTTGGGGGTGGAGTTCGACTTGGAAATTTGGGAGTGGGAATATTTAACCAGGGTCAGAGAGCACTTCCTCATGGTACCTTCCCTGGAGTTGGTATTGGAGGTCATTATAATTATACCCATGGAGGGTTTGGATATTCTTCTCGTCGCTGGGGTATGTATTTCCTTTCAAGAAATTTCTCTCCAATCCCCAACCGGCGGCGTGCAGTCTAATTTTGTTGGAAATTCCTTGTTACTGGAGAGTTTGCTGACACGAATAAATTCCAGGCTTTGCACTCGACGCCATTCTCGCAATGGATGTGGTCTTAGCAAATGGAAGCTATATACACACAGCACCAACAAGCTACCCTGACATCTACTACGCACTCCGAGGGGCAGCAGATAGCTTCGGAATCGGAACAACTTTCTACCTCCAAACCCAACCAGCACCCTCTCAACTCGTCAGCTACTCCATTAGTTTCGCTTTAGCACTAAATGCCGTCGACACAGCAGTTGATATCTTCCTGAAACTTCAAAACTTCATTACAACCTCCCCATACATGGATCGAGATACCTCTCTCGAAATATTCTTAAGCTTCACTGGCGAATTCAACATCCGAGGATGGCACTTCGGGGACCTCAATTACTTCACCCAAACCATTTTTCCAGCTAAACTTTTTATTTCAAATCTGTCGTTACTAGAGAAGCTTATCCACTCACTACGGCAGCGTTGGAAAGTTTTTTCACCTATGTTGTTGATGAAGGATTATCAGCGAAATATCCATGGAATACATATATCGGCCTTTATGGTGGAAGAGATAGTCAAGTCAACATTCCCTCATCCCAATCATCAGCTCACTCGCATCGAGATTCTCTCTGGGTTTTTGGAGTAAGTTCTCTCCTCCGCCACCTTCCCATCCTATTCCCCCTCTCATAGATTATTGACTCACGATCCCAGAATCTCGGCTCAACACCCAACTTCCTGCCTCCTTTCGATGAAGAAATTATAACCTTCGTTAAGGGGTTGAATACAGCAATTACAGATGCACAGCCTGATGGTGACTTTCTGGCTTACCCGAATTGTATCGATACGGAATTAACTCCGGAAGAGGCTGCGAGACTTAATTATGGGGAGGAGACTTGGGAGAAGTTGGTGGGCATTGAGAAGGTTGTTGATCCGACGGGCGTTTTCTGGAATCCGCAGTCTGTTGGGGGTTTCTAGGTGGGGATTCTGTGAGAGGCTGATGGGTCATTGATTTGATGGGTTTCAAGTGGTAGGGATTCTATCATCAATCCATAGGGCACACCACTTAACTGAGGGCGAAATAGAGATGAACTTTGTAGCAGATTTCGGAGATCTGAAAATCAATCATCACCTGATCGGTTTGTAAAGAGTAGAAGTTTTCCTAGTTATGACTCAAGACGAAGTTAAGGAGGCGGGAAAAGTCTCAATAAATAGGTTGCTGATGTTGGAGATCATTCCGTAAGACCCGCCAGATGGTTTCCCCCGCAGGTTATACTGCTGGATGCTGGATTTAAAAATGCCGCTGATGAATGAAATATCCCAGCAGATGATCCGAGTCCACAAATGACTAAAGGTCTCTTTTATCTTAGCGATAACGAGGCAAAGATTACTTTTTTAAATTGAATGAAGTTTTCTAATTCGACCATTGATATTCAAACGACAGTGACATTTACAGTGAGTTGCGAATTAGGCTTCCTTTTTGACACTTTTTTTGTAAACTGTACTTTTTTCTTCCTAGGTTTTTTCCTTATTTATTTTAGAAAATAGAAAACTAAAGTACTCTTTAAGATATAAGACTTAGCTAGAAAGAACTGCTATATCTTCTTATACCTCCTCTCTATTTATTACTATATCTAAGTAAGTATAAT
>JAPZOX010001256.1:0-10222 GCA_037952655.1 Hymenoscyphus sp. LP001
TCTGGTATATTTTATCTGACAATTAATTAATTGACCAATTATATAAGGAATTCATTAATTTCTTGGCCTTTGTGGATTAATAAAATTATCTACCAATAAATAATTAGAGGTTATAGGTATGTGAGGTTATTCCCACTTTTTATCGTATGCTCATCACCTATTTAGGATTTATATATACCTCTATATATAAATCCAAAATAGTTAGCTTTAAGCCTTTACTTAATTCACCTAAGAGAAGAAGGAATAAAAGGAAGCATCTTTAGGATTGGTAGGAAGGAGATAATGTAGACATTGTAGAGGCTATTGCTCTTTAAGATGATTTAGATAGTTAATTTGCTCAAGATGTAGAGTAAGAGATAAGAAGGTCAAAAAGAGTTAGAGGAAGTGAGAAGAGGGCTCTTGAGAGTAGAGAAAAGGGGGTAGAAAAGGGGGTAAGGAGAGCACTTTAGCTGGGAAAGGATTGGTTTGGGAATAGCTTCACTTTTATTTATTGGTGGGTATATTTATTAATCCATAAAGTCTGAGAAATTGAGAAATTCCTTATATAATTGGTCAATTAATTAATTGTTAGATAAAATATACCAGATCGCAAAATATTTCAACTATCTGCTGGTGGGTCTTTCGTTGTGTTATATACATCTATGCCATTAAAAAAGTTTCTTTGTCCAAGTTGATGGGTTACTATTTGCTCGTCAGATCCAACCCAATCCAACATTACTTCCCATCACAAAGAAATCGATATCAAATAGGGACACTTAATATTAGCAGCAGTGCCTCGCCTCACCAGATGGCCATCGATTTATTTTTAGTAGGAAAAACTTCCAATTGAACCTTTTGTGAAATTTGATTCTCAATTCGCCTTTCTCAAATTGGATGCGTTCTAGATTCAACGTCGCCGATAATCGTCGGCAAACGAATTTTTATTCTTTCCTGCTTTGCTTAGGGGTTTATGTGCATCATCGTGATGTCTTTGCTAGAAACTGGAAATGAAGCTTGGATACACTTGTAAGAAGTGGCAAGGGCTTGACGTGAAGAAAGTGTCCAAGTTGACCCCGCGTTGAAGTTAGGAGGACATGTTCTAAGCCATAATCTGACTTCTTGGTCATCTTCATCGCCAGTTCATGACTTCTTCACTTAAATAAGTATGGCTGTCATTTTTCATATTTGCCCATATGGGAAATCGTTTATGTTTTTGACGAGTAACTTGATAAAAACTGCCGCAGAAGCCTTCAGAAGTATTGAGAAACATCCAGGAAAGCTTAAACGGCTTATTCACCAATTATGGTTAGACATACACTAGATTTCGCTGTAAATTGATGACCCAGACTTAAGCTCTGTTAAACAGTCTTATTTTTTCAAATTACTTTGCTTGATTATCTTTACTAAATGGTATTTAGGTATGCTAACAATTTATCTAATACTCTATATTTTTTACGATCTTATTCAATTATCTTGATTGACCTAAATACTTTTGAACAATTTAATTTAATAATAGAAATTACTAGACCCACTACATAGTAGTCTAAAGTAGCAACATAATTGGTCAATTCCATAATTGGTGAATAAAGTATACCTGAGCACAGTAGAGCTTTGGAATTGGTATGGTATTTACATTTCTAACCATCAAAATATATACAAGAAGCCGAAAATGAAATTTAGCAAGCTGGAAACTCTTACAACTACCCCCCCATCAGGCTCACCAGTAAGTTGTTGCTCCAATATCAGCACCAGAGGTTGGCAAGAGGAAATCACTTCCTACAATCTTGCCATCTGCTGCTCTGGCACCAATAGCAGTCGTCTTATCGACACTCTTGAAACTACTTTTTGACCAAGTACCAGAATTCCATGAGTTACCACTGTTTACTTGGGTTGAGCTCAAGGACTTGTCTGCCTCAGTATTTGCAACAGCAATGTTTTTCTTGAGGGTTGAAGTAGAAGCTCCGAACGCGAATCCAGTACCTGCATTGTTGTATGCCGTGTTACTTGTGATTGTGAATGCTCCGGTTTGAGAATTGTCGACGAATCCACCAGCAGCATTTTCGAACGCAATACAGTTCGTGACGACGTGGTTTGCGTTTGGACCTATCTCACCGGCACTTCCACCACCCAACTTGAAACCATTTCCATCGCCTTCGAATTTAGTAAAACCCCAACTGTTAAACGCAATGTTAGAAATCGAAATCATTTAAAAAATTGTCGAGGGGCTTACCGATTGACTCCGTTGCCCCATGAGAGTGTGTCCTCGATCGTAACACCGGACAAAAATTCCCAGAGATCCAAACCATCATCCACATTGTTCCATAGTCGCGCACCACGAATGACATTACCCTCACCGCTTCCCTCTTTGCACCCGAAGCCATCTGCGCTCTCGCCATTTTTACGTGGATCGCGGTTTCCGTAAGAGTCAAGATACAGAACTGTATTTTGAGCAGAAGCCCCTTGCATTTGAAACCCGGTCTCGTAGTTATCTCGAGTGACGATTCGCTCGTAATAGTTGTTGGAAGAATCGACATGGTAGATACCGTAGGGGCCATTGATCAGCTCGAGGCCGATGAACTTCCAATAGTTTGCCTTCTCGATGTGGAAAGTACCTCGGTTCTTACTTGGGATAGAAGAATCAAGGTCACCAGGAGTGCTTTGAACCATGGTTAGCATAATGTATTCTGAATGATGGGCTCAAAATATGTGACATACGATGGTAATGCCTCTCCGTCGATGATGACTTTCTCAGATGCATAAGCAGATATCGTGTAAGGGGCAGCAGCAGTGCCACTCTTAGTAAACTGGACATTGGTTGTGACTGCATAGGTTCCAGCACGAAGATAGATTGTTGAACCAGCAGTGGCAAGATTGACAGCCGACTGAATTGATTTCAGAGGGGCAGTGATAGTACCAGCAGCAGTATCAGATCCGGTTGGAGAAACATAGATGGTAGCGCAAAGCGAAAGAGGGAAGCTTGCAGCTACAAGGAAGAAAGTGAAAGAGGACCTCATGATGACGGTTCTAAGAATGAATGAATGGCTTCGTAAAAGAAACTAAGCTTATTTTTTGCTTCATGAGGAAAATCCTTCGACTTTATAAGAGCCAAAAAGTTCCCGATTTTCTAACCCTAGGCTTAAACCTAGAAGCCAAGAGATCTGGAAATTTGTAGAAATCTCCTTCGAGGAACATAAAGTGCCGCAGCTAAGAATAGCTTGGCATCTAATACGGAATGTAGAGAACCGGGAAACAACCGTAAAGAGGATTTGCTGGGCACTCGCCACTTAAAATTTGTGCAAAACGATGGTGTTCAAGAATGATGGAAAAGTGTGAGAAGATGATGGGAGAAATATTTCACCGCCAAAATTAAGCGTGTTGCAGTTTAGGGGTTATGCCCCACTATCATACCCCGCACTTTGGGACAAATTACCGAGCTTCTCCCCTTGAGTGGCCGGAATAAATACATCTCTTTCTCTGTGATGAATAAAGAAAAGCTGACTCAAAAACTTGAGACCTTCGTTCTGGGTAAATATGAAGTTTGAAATCTTGACAAATGGCATCTAATATCGCGAGACAATAGCTCTCCATCACAAACTGGAGTGACCATTACCATCCCCAAAAGGATACTAACAATACCCCCTGTTTTGCTAAAGCGCAAGGAAGAATATTATCCAGAAGTTGGGCAGGTCAGAGCTCTTCAAGTCGATCAACCCTTTTCTGTTTTCTTGATGCTATTCACCGAGGGTGGAAGTATCGCGAAATCGCGAAAATGGTCCGAGTCACGAAAGAAATGAAAGAACAATGGAATGTCGCTTCGAGAAGGGAAAGTAACATTATTGACTCCTCGCTTTCTTCCAGGATAGTAGTAAAGACTCACAACCAAAGCACCACTAGGTTTCTTAGTGGTGGAAACATGCTCAGGATAAACAATAAAAGTGTTATTCTAAAGTATTAACCTAGATGTTCTCGGGTAATCGAATGGTTGTCTGAGAAGATCTTGGTTACCATTCTAAATTGTCCAAAGTTTTTGGGTTACGAAAAGCTGGAGCGACGAGTCTATGTAGGTGGGGAATCGGAGGGACGAACCTGAATTATTGCTGCCGACCACCGCGAGGCTGGTTCGACTCCATTGCGCAACGATGTCTTTGAGGGCCCGCAGCCTTTTTTCTCTTCTGTTGACCCGTTGGAAAGATGATAGGATGATAACACAAATCATGGGATGACGCATTTGATGATAATAGGAGAATAGGATGCTCATAAGACGAGGTGCAAATGCCAGATGTCAAAATTGATGATATTAGGTGTCAACCCCACCCCCCGGGCGATTTGTTTCCACGACGGGGGAGGGGGGCCGGGTCGTGCCTCCTCACGGCCCGGTTTCTGGCCAGATGTGTCGCTCTCAGCCTCAAATTCTATTGACCTCAGATTTTTTTGATGAACGAGAGAGCGAATGGGATTAATGTCCACTAAAGTGGAGTACAGAAGAATCTCAGGCTAGGGACTGTCGAGTATAGTATATTGTCTTTCTCCAATCCAAACTTATGTCATTTTAGATAGAATTCCTCCTTTTTCCATCCTACTTAAGCGATGAGCTAATATCAAATAGTAGCAGTTGATAGGGGTAGATAAAGGGTAGATGAGTTGGTTGGTTTAGAGCCTATGGCATGCCACTGAACTTCAGTCTACTTCTACCAAGTATCGTGGCGAGATGGTCTAGAACAATCAACATTCTTATCCGATATAGTCCAAGACAGTTAGAGAATAGATATCTCAGTTGTGCCTAGCCTTTCGAATAATACTTTGTTTTGTCCTAGAGCATTTGAAAGAAGTGAGGAAAATGGCGTTGAAAGAAGAAAGCCTATAACTCTCACCTCGGTGTTGCACTACTAGCACGTTGGACCTCTACCTTGAACCAAATACCAAGAATGTTCGAAGTGCAACAAATGGCTTTCAAGCTTTGAGTGGACAGCGAAGGGTCGGTAATGAACTTATCAACGCTACAAAACCTCTCGATTGATACTCGACTCCTTGGCGAATTGCTAAGTGGTGACAAAGCCTCTTGTGAGAAAGAAGGGCCAAGCAGACTGGGCACAATTGGCAGAGATATCGAAATGCAACAAGATAGCAAAATAGTTCCATTTCTAGATATCGCCAGGTGTAACAGCAGTCGTCACCCCCAAAGTGGACGATCCATTTGGGGGGCTCGCATTGATTGTATCCAGCCTCAAGCCAGCCACCACGGAAGCCAAGAAAACTGGGCGTGGTTGGCAGGAAGTTCGAAATGCAACAAAAAGGATTTCCACCACACCTTTCACCTGAAAAATCAAAGATGTTGTCGTTGTCAAGGAGAAAAGGGATGAGCTTGGCTCTTGGCGTTGGCTTGGGTTGGGAAGCACTCTTCCGTCTGTGGTGTTACCACATGAAACTGAATCAACTAACGAAGAAAAGATGTCCTTGGAACACATTTAGATGAAAGTCTATAGAAGCCAAGAATCTCGGCGTCATTGGCAGAAGGTGCGACTTGCAACAAAAGCCGAGAATAGGGCTGGAATCATAAACTTGTGGACGGCAAAGGGCATATGTGAGCCTTGGCATAACCTCCATAAGGATTTTTAGGGGGACAAAGGGGGTGAAAGTGTAAGCCAAGATTCTTAGGATTCTTGGGTGAGGATGCGATGTGCAACGAAAGCAGTTGATCTTTAGCTGTAAAGGCAATGAGAGTGTAGCATACAAACATATTATTCGAAAGTATCTGGGTAAGTAGATTAATTAAATGAAAATCCTACGTTTGAGGCTCTCGAGAAGTTATTAAATTTCATTATGCCAATGTTTTAATACATTTTTTTCTCAGTGTATGTCATTCAGCTACACTCCTACGGAGTACACTTAGTTCAGATCTTCACTGAGGTAATCATCGCATCTACTTGTAGAATCATGAGATGGTTTTATTATCACAAGATGGCATTTTTGCCCAAGGCAAAGGAGTTATATGAACTGGGGGTTAGAGAAAGAGGAGGGCCCAGTCCAAGTCCACGTAGTATTGATGAATTGCACTCATTGACCGATTTGGAGTTGGCTGCATGATCCAAGGGCCGGAGCGGGTGTTGTTCTTTTCCCTAACTTTGGAATCGACATGGGCCTCTTGAGGTTTGGTCAATCAAATAATGGCCGACACCCCTCTGCTGCTTCTCTCGCTTCTCTTCTGCCCGTGGAGTGGGATTACCATACCCGCTGCAGAATCTCATCCCGTCCCTCGGTGTATGGAGTCATAGTGTCCCTGACTGCTGGCTCAAACTGGTGGGCGAAGACAGCAGTATCGGTCACTGACGTTGCAATGGCATCGGTAGCATACCATCCATCGCTACCTATCGTCGACCCCTCGACACCGCCTGGCACCCCGAAATGGTAGGAAACAAGATGGGAAATTGATTTATCAACCACGTTATCCATATTACGTGCAGCAACAATACTGGGGCGAGCCACCGATTTTTGGGTGAGGAATGGTCACGTGCCACAATGAACCCTGCGAACACTTCGCTGGCAGCGCAGATGGCTGCAGCGGCACTAGAACTACCCAGGAAGCACTTGGCGGTCAGAATTCCACCGCCCGCGCATACAAGCTATTTGTGAAGGCTGGAATTCCTTATTCGTAAATCCAAAACAACAGTCAGGACGAACGCCGTCCTCGAACTCGAACTCCTCCCAAGCCTCCAAGACAAAAAGCTCCCCCAAGCCAAGCAAGGCAAACGTTGCGAAACCGACGACACACTCCGTGGAAATTCCGGTCATACGAAAGGGGCAAAATGCGTTGAACGATAGCAGGTACGACCGAGGGCATACTTTCGAGGCACAAATCTAGGGAAGAATCGGGTAGAGAACCGTCGAGGGAATCGGATTGTGAACACTCCAGTTTTTGGAAACCAATCTCAGCCAGCATGGAGAACCCCGAGACAACTCCCAATGAGCCACCAGTGCCAGTGCCAGTGCAAGCACCAGCGCCAGCGAAGGTTGTGAACCCAGGCTTCATTCCTTTGGTTACGGTAGTTGGATTTCATCATGCGAGGTAGGCCGACCCGAGTACTGTGTTGGCACATAAAATAAGATTGGGAGCTGACAAGAGCACAATGTAGAGGCCCAGAGGTAGAAAGCTGGTTTGGAGTAGACGAAGGTGTTGATCCCGCACTCGATAATGACTGGTCTCTTCTGCCTTTTATGGCATTGAGTGATGGAGCACATGCGTGAGCCCTCTCTTGCCTTCCCTTTCATCAGCCCTACAGCGCCAGAATAAATCTAACATTGGGTCAAAATCATAGCTCTTCCGAAGATTTCTCTTATTTCACCCTACTCAAACCGGCCAAAGATAATGCCCCAGCGACGTCCCTCTTCGGAATATCATGTACAAGGCAATTGGATGCCTCTATGCTCATAAATCGCCCAGCCGATGTAACGCGGTCCACCGTTCAGAAAGCAGTCGTTGTAATAGCCGATTCGCCTCAATTCTTTGGGATGCTGAGAGAAAGACTGTCAGTGGTGACTACAGCCTGGTTCGCTCAGAAGGAATTCACGGATACGGAGATTTTGAGGCGATTCCAAGATAGCCTGAAGGAGGAGAAAGAGAGGGGTGTGGGCTTGGCCGAGGAGGACCGTGAAGAATATCTGGGAATGAGTTTGAGAGAGTTGGTCAAGGAGTTCAAATGGCAGACTTTAGTGCTCTTCAAATGCTGTTTGTTACAACCAAAGGTACATTTTACAGACAGAATGGGTACAGTAAATTGGTCACTAACCGCTTTGATAGATGTTATTTTTTGGATCCAGATGTGAGAGATTATGCATGATGCAATTCTCCCTGATATCGTTAATACCGGGCCTTATTCGAAATCTTCAGGATTGTGCGGACCCAGAGTTGGAAACTTATGAGAAGCAATTGGTTAAACCAACAAGCCTAAAGACAAGCGACCGAAGTTCATTATTGTCATACATGGGACTACCTCTTCAAATATTTGGAAGGGTAAGAAACCCACCCAACGCCCGATATGTTTTGCACTAATAACTCCGGCAGGGAAGTCTCTACGGTCCTTATACCCCCTTGCAACAACTTGATATATTGGCGGATTATGGAACCAAATCTTACATTGTTGGATCCACCAATTCCCTTCTTTTACAACAAAAAGATCGTTACAGTGATATCCTCATCAACCTTGACGATATGACTATCAATATCACCTCTAGCTCTTTGCGTGCGGCTCTCACTTTATCTGCTGCTGATCGTCGCTGGATGGACTTTATTACACAGTCGGTGAACGACACTTGGGACGAAGCTAATCCTGGCCGGCCGAAAACCATGGGTTACGTTGGATCGGAAGAGTTCATTCGACTGCAGTTCGAGGAGTACCTTCTTTCTCTAATATCATCCGTCAAATGTCACAATTACCTCAAACATCATGCTCACAATCCGCGAGCAATGCTTCCTCACGTTGAGGGTGACCCCGCACTTGACTTCGGTGCCGATTGGATTGAAGCGTGGTCAAGGAGCGAGAATTACAGGATATGGGAGAGAAACACCGACTCTCATCTCTTTGATATCGTCGAGCCGAAGCATCCTTGCGCAGGCGGGCTCACTATTGACGATGTTCAACGTCGGATTGCCGAACAAGTTAAAGAGTTCCATCTTGATGAGAGATTTGCTGTTGGCAAAGAGATTCTCGGTAAGAATCTGGCCGCAGGAAAAGAAAAGGCTAGTACAGTGTTCAACAAGCTTTACGCGGATATGGAAGCACTGAAAGAGAGCCAGAGAAAAAAGCAAGAAGAAGCGAGACTTCAAGCAGAGAAAAACGGGACTCCAATGCCTAGTCCGGGGTTCCAAGCGCCCGATCTTAATGGCGCCAAACAGACAGTACAAAGTGTTGGAAGCAAGGCCGGTGCATATATCGGCAGCTGGGGAACCTGGATGGGCGAGAAAAGGAAAACTGGATGGGGTGCAAAAGCAGCTGCTCCACCGCCGCAAAACAATTTCAAAGAGAACTACCCTTCTCCTCCAAGAAACGAAAAATTTACCGAGTTTTCAAGACCGATTGCAAAATCAGACGACAGGCCGAAGACCCAAGAGAGTTACCAAGAGAGCATATTTGATGCAGAAGCTAATGGACATACTCATAACGCTAAACCATTAGTAAAGTCACCTCACAGGAACTCGAATGCCCCACATCCATCAAGATTCCATGAACAAATGGATGATTCTCCAAGGCCGGTGTCCAAAGAAGCCCCAAAGCGTAAAGAATTAAAACCTGCATCTGTGGATACATCCAGCGCGGAACCATCATCCAAAGAGGCGCCCAAAATAACGCGGAAGGTCGTTCCAGAGCCGATTGAATCTGAAGAATCTAAGGCCTGGGGAGAAGAATTGCCAAGTAAGATAGATGCGACCGAGAGAACCAACGCTGTGGCAGAAGCAGTGGAAGATGCGACGGCAACACCAATTTCACCCTAGATACGGTAGGTATACGATAATAATGAAGTCGGGTTTTGGGGGTGCGGTAGGTGGCATAAATGCATTGGGATGTTTAAATTCCTCGGATTGGCGCTTGGTGTCGTGGGTTGTGAATAAGGGTACAATCTATTTATGAAGATACGACAAATATATATCTGCTTTGAACAATTATTTTTGTTTCCCTCGCCTGTACCTGCAACGAGCACTCAAGTGACCTCTGGCTTCGCGAGACTAGGCTTGCTAGGGTCAATCAGGCCCCACAGGTTCGTTTCTTTCTTGTTTTCGGGTTGCGTCATATCTCATCTTCTCCATGTACAATCCCATGTTCAAATGTCGATCATGGAACTTCGACGTGCAACAAAACATATTCTTGTTCCTGTTTGCGGGCTACGATGTGGGAGAAATTTAAGGGTCGGGGGTCTAGAACAATCTATTTTCTTGCTGTAGCGCAACACCTTCCCTTTCTTGGCGGGGAAACGACGACGCCGTTCAAAGTCTAATTATTTAAGCTTTTTTTCACGGATGGTTCTTTCGGTCTAGGTTCGAGACTTTGGGGGTCTAGATCTTGTTTGGTTTTGTGTTACTGTTGCGATGTGCAACGGTTTTTAGAGAGGTGGTTATGTGGTGTTCGTTTGCGGGCGCCCTGGGGGGGGGGGCCCCCCGGGGGGGGGGGGGGGGGGGGGGGGGGGGGGGGGGGGGGGGTGTGTGGGGTGGGGGGGGGGGGGGGGGGGGGGGGGGGGGGGGGGGGGGGGGGGG
>JAPZOX010001257.1:0-14375 GCA_037952655.1 Hymenoscyphus sp. LP001
GGCTCCAAACCAAAAATTTTAAAACCCTTTACGGCAAAACGGTCTTTTCGGGCCCCTGTGCCACCCCCCGGCGCCGCCCCCCCCCCCCCCCCCCCCCCCCTTGTACGGTGCACAGACATTTGCCATACTAAACGACCGTGCGCATACAATGTAATCAAGGGGGAGAGTAGTCTCTGCTGACACATCACCTGGGCCACGCCAACCACATGCTAAAAAGTCTTTGATACCCGGCGCTAAAATAGAGGGGCTCACCCAGCAAATACCCGAAGGATCACGTCCTTAATTAATAGCCACGGCATTATTTAGTGACATTATCAACCATGCCTCATCATTCACTCGCGAAATTAATTGTGAAGTCATGTCACATCACCCTATGCGTGTTGTCGCATCGTGGCAGGAGACAACCAATCTTCAATATAGGCGACTCCTTATAAACTATCCTCATATAACGGACCAAGGTCAGTCAGCCTTATGAATAAAAGCTTACTTTGGTTAGAGGGGTGAGGGGGAGGAGGCAGGGACTCTGCCCAAGGTGATATAACGATTATGTCACTGGAAGTAAACCTATTAATAAGAAGAAGACTTGTTATTTGAGTTGAGCACGAAAGCTACTACCTAATAGGTGACGACCTGGACTTATGTAAGACCTTCGTAAAATGGGATCATCTCAGTCCACACATGATTCCTAATCTGCAAATTGAGTCTAAAGTCCCCCTGGTCACATAGATGTTCGTAACACCTCACGCGGAAACCAAGTAACCTACTCCACCAAGCTTGCGATCACCCTATAGGCTAGCGTCCGACCTGATAGAGTTGAGAGATACCTGATCCATCCGGAAATAGAGACTACACTCTATTCAGAGGTTGGAGTTGGAACTCCAACTGGGAAGTATGCCCATTTCTGTTGCTGGGTTTCAGGATGCGTAAAATAATAATTATTTATAGTTGTGTCTTTGGTGAGTGTGACCTGACGTATCATCCCAGTCCCATCAATGAGATAATAAGCATTTAACATCCTGGAGTACCCTACAGCTGCTTCGTTCGAATTTCCTCCCGAAAAGAGGGTTCGTCTCCAGCGACGGTTCTCGTTGTTAGCAGCTTGTATCGCGACGTCGGGGTCCTGAGTCACTTTTTCGTGGTGTACAGAGAAGTAACGGTATACACCTTCAGTGCCATCTTTATTTATTAGAGACTATTTACTAAGAGCGATCTTTATATAGAATCTACTTATTTAAGAGTTAAATCTTAGTATAACGCGTGTGCCTTAGAAGAGCCGATTCTTATATAAGTAGTATACGTAAGATACTATTTCGCTAATTTATTAACAACTTTCCTAAGCGGAGTACTAAACAAGTGAAGCCCCCGAATCAGTCGTAATAACTCTTCCAGTAACATTACGATCTTTCATCAAATAAAGATACGCCTCAGCAACATCCTCAGCAGTCGCAAGCCTTCCAGTAGGAAACTTCCCTTCCATAAACTTGAACATTCCCTCTTTTTCCTCTGTGCTCATCTCGGTAGCCCACATCTCAGTATCCACCAATCCCGGCATGACGACGTTAACACGAATAGGCTTAAGATCGAGTGCTAGACCCCTTGCCATGGTAAGCATACCACCTGCAAACCCGGCAACGATTGTCCAGTTGGGAATGGGACGTTCGGCAACGCTACCGCTTGTCAAGACGATGGATGAATCGGGACCGGGGTTGAGATATCTCGATCCGATTTTTGAGACGAGGAGAGGTGCTATGAACCGTACCTGGCTCGCGGCGATGATCTTGTCTCGGGTTACATCTTGTACGTTCATCTTTCCTAATTTGTCTCCTGCTGTGAAGACAATGTGGTCGATTTTCCCGGCTTTCTCGAATACATTTTCGATTTCTTGTTCAACGTTGGGACTGGTGAGGTCACAAACATGGCCGCGGATCTGTGCTTGGGGAAATTCTGCTTGGAGTTTCAAGATGGAGGTTTGAATTTTTGAAGAAGAGGAGGAGGATATCGTGATCGTGGCGGAGGAAGCGAGGGAGGCTGCTGCTACCCCAAAGCCTATACCGGATGTTCCACCGAATATGAGGATGTGTTTACCTGCGAGTTTGTTGTACTTGTTTGATGCCATGTTGATGTTTGTTCTGGATCAAGTCGAGGATAAATGGGCTGGATTGGTATGGGTAGTTTGAAGTGCCACTTGCAAACACGATGGTGACTATTTACTAGTTGTATTTGAATTGCCAAGTAACTTGTTAGAAAATAGAGGTAATATACTATTTTATCAACTACGTAGTTCATTACAAATTTGCCATCGTTCGGCTTTAAGGATGACATCCCGGAACTAGGATATTCCCGTTACACTCTGCAGGCCTACATGATGACAAACATTCCAGAAGAGGAAGTTGTCGTACGTAAATTGATAGGTGTATAAAAAGTTTCTACAGGGATTCTGGAGATTCATATGAGGGGAAAACGCTGCGGTGGTTGGTCTTGGACGCTGGTCGGTTTGTAATCTCACTAGTGGGTTAGGTAAGGGGGGCGAGAAAGATATGATGGTCAAACTAGGATATACAAGATCAGTTGATCAAAGGCTAATTCTTTTACTGAGTTCTAAGCAAATAACAAAACGGCCAAACTTGTTACGCATGTCACGAGTACTCTCACGTTTCCTGGAGGTCGATCACATGACTGGCAATATTTAACAATTGAGATATGGCTATCAAAACCTAAAGGCGTCATGCCAGTCTTTTAAATAGTAGCTTGGTGAGTTTCTCTTCTAGGTAAGAAATCCTCAACTTTCCAGTAGTAGAGAAATGGTATCGACCTTATTTTGAATTTAAGCGAAAGTAAGGGGAGCAATAGGGTTTTAGACGGCCATGGCAAAACATTTTACCCTGAACCTGTCAATATTTGTACTCGGCGTTAAATTAACTGCTTCGTGGCTTATTTACGCCGCATCTTGCACCGCCACAAAGCCACCAGTTCCCAGACTCAGATAAAGTATTTGGATATCACGATTATGCTTTAATAGGCTTCCTTAATTCAAAATGTTCTTCGTGATCTATGGATTCGAATTGAAGAAACAATGAAAATAATCAAGCCCCCAACAGCTTTCTTTCTCCCAGTCCCACCCCTAATATCGTATGTTCCCCTTCCAGATAAACTTTGGTCTCCCCCCGGCCCAACACCTCCGAGCAACCAGCCAGCAAGCTCAACGCTCACTAATTTCCACTAGTACAGTAGACACTTCCAACCGCAACACCATTGCCATCACCAAGTGTAACCGGGTCAGTTCCAACGTTCTCGGCTAAGACCTCCGATCCTGGTTGAGCAAGGAAGAACTTGCACTTCTCGTCATTCGGTCCAGAGATAACTTTAACGCTGACAACACTGTTGTCCAAGGCAGTGTGTTCGCCTCTGGGGATGATTGAGGGAATATTGAGTGGGAATTCAAACTGGTAGTAGGGTTTTGCGTTGTTGACGACATCGAATTGGATGATTGTGCTTGGGATGGAAGCAGGCTGGGCGACTGCGAGGGAGGAGAGAGCGAGGATGAAGAGAGTGGTTGGTTGCATTTTTGCTGATAGAGTTGTGGTTTGAGTTGTGTGGAGTTTTAGTTGTATGAAGTGTGAGTTGTATTGAGTGTGAGTTTTTGGTGATGAAAATGCGCTGGATGATGAGGATGGAAGGGTAAGTGAGCTGGTGTTTATATACTTTTATTTTTGAGGTTTGGTGGCTTAGTGTTGCTGTGATTGTGATGTGTTGTCACGGAGGCTTCCACGCCAGCCTTGCTTATAGCCTACTTTAGTATAGTGCGGTACCGGCTGAGCGTGGACTGCCCATTCCTAAACCTTCCTGTTATTCACACTTTTATCAGTATTATAGTTAGGGTGAAGAATTATACGCTCTTAGCTATTGGCAGGTAACCTACTAAATTGCAACTTCCTTGGGGGTTTCCCACTGGAAACTACAGACACTACGGACTGTTTCACTGATTCAAGGATATTTGCTAGATGAGGTTTGTTGACTAAAATCAAAATGTCTCCATAGTATTTTTTTTATTTGGCTTCTCGGTGGTTCCCGTACAAAGGCAAGTAGTTCATGGGGCGAAAGATTATCTTCTGTCGCCGCTTCAGATGAGGAACTTGTGATGAATTCTATACGAAAGGGGAGGCAAACTTTGATGTAAAATAATGAATTGGAATTCAGTTTGGGCAACGTGTCAACTACTTTCTCCCTTGGCCTCCACGAAATGCTCAATATCTCAAACCGATTTCTACCCACGATCTATCCACTGCTTTCAAGCCATTACTTCCAAGACACATTCCCACGAATAAACTAATATCTAAGTACACTTGACAGCTCCAACAGCTACACCTGTTCCATCACGAAGTATAACCTCTTCATTTCCTACTCCCTCAGCCAAAAGTGCATCTCCACCCTGGTCAGCGAAGATATCACACTTTCCATCTCCGAGGACTTGAGCGCTAGCGACGGCATTTTTCAAGGCTTTTTGTTGACCGGCGTTGATGGTTTCGAGATCGCTGAGGCCAAAGCTAAACTGGTAGGATTCCTCGTTGGCGGCGAGGTTGAATTGGATTGTTGCGTATGGGGTCGGATCCAGAGTTGGAGTTGGGGTTGAGAGTGTGTCGTCGTACTCGGAAAGGGTTGAGGACGTTGATTCTTGGTCTTCAAGACTTCTATGATGACCGCACTGCCAGCCCTGTGGTCTCTTATGGGAATTGTTTGCCTTGCATGGATCTCTCTCGAAGAGGCCGAAGGGAGCTCCGGCAACAAGGAGGAGGAAGGAGAAGAGGATAGTTGAAAGGGCAGTAATTTGCATTTTTGCTGAGTTTGGAAGTTTGGACGTGGTGTATGATTGAGTGTTCTGTGTTTTGAAAATTGGGTTTGAAAAGAAGTTGTTGATGAGGAGAAACTATGGGGGAGGAAGCTGATACTTATATACTTCTTTAGTACCGAACAGTTGGTGGGCGTTGCAATAAAGACGCCTTGTCCACAGCCTTTTTTCAGCCCATTCGTGGCCACTAATTTTCCCTATTGTCTGAGCCTTAACGCTCTGCCTCAAACAAACTTGAGTTATTACAACATAGCCCTAGCTCACCAGCCAAAGCCATGCTCTGCACTTGACATCATTGGATTCAGATCTATCAAAGTCAAGTAGCTCCTCATGTATTGAAGGGTGAGTTCTTTTTCGAGCCAGATTTGGATAACTAGGGTTTCCAGATTGACAAAATTCACAATTCGAGAAGAGAGAACTTCATAGACCTCTTCAAGTTCCTATCCTTCGCTCATGAACCATTGCCGGTCCTTAATGCGCCTCCAGTGATTGACCCTTGCACTAGTTCCACCTAGAGGGATTTGTGGCTAACAGCTTGGGCTAGTCAGACACTGGCTGTAATTGAGTGGTTGAACTCGACCTTTTCACTTGATGAGGAAGTGGCGGGAAAGCTGTTCCGGCCGCAAGAAAGGAGAGCAGAATGGCGAGGAAAGTGGATGTGAGTGGTGTATCTATATAATGCATTTTAGTGTTTACGATGTAGATGGTGGTGAATGGCTAAATGTATGTATGGTGGTGATAACTGGGCCATTCTTGCTTAACTTACCCAGCGTAAGAAATGATTAGGTTAGATTAGATTAATGACTTTTGGTTAATCTAATCATAGATTAATGAGGTCCTAATCATTAATCAGATTAACCAAAAGTCATTAATCAGATGATTAATTGATTAATTTGATTAATATGGCACATGACCGGCCCAGGGGTATCGGAGGCCGGGCCGGACCTCGGGGTGGTGTCGGAGTAGCGTTCCGGAACTGCCGAGAGCTTAAGCGAGACCTCCTAAGCAGTCTTTTTACGACGTAACTTCTTTATTTTAAGCTTTAATAAATTAGCTATTAATTATTTAGTAATAAATAATTATTAATAATATATCTAATTACTAATACTAAGCTTTATAAGCTTTATAAGCCTTATAAATACTTTGATATAACTATTCTATTCTCTCTATATTAGCTAGAAAGTATTTATAAACACCTGCTACTTTGGCTCCTAGCGAGAGACTCTTTAGTTAAGCTGCTTTAGTCACTATAAAGCAACGTAATAGATTCTCTAGAGAGATCTTTAAGGCTATTACTAGCTTAAAGAGCTGGGGGTTCTATATAGAGAAGGAGACAGAGGAAGAGAAGAAAGAGAGAGTAAAAAAGGAAGAAGAAGAGAAGAAGAAGGGAAAGAAGGAGCCTGAATTTGAGGATAATTACTTTATTATTAATTAGTATATATATAGTATATTAATCAATTAATCAATGATTAAAATAGATTAATTAATCTAATCTAATCAATACACGTGCTAATCATTAATCAGATTAATCCAAAGTCATTAATCAGATTAATAATTGATTAATTGATTAATTTGTGCTCACACTGAACTTACCGCCTTAGGTATTTACAGCCTCATTGCCCTCACCCATAGCCGCCAAGCCACTAATAATCTGTAACATCTATCCAAGAAACCACAAATTGGGCGCATAGCCTCAATGCCGACAACGGCCATTCAGCAACCTTGGGTCTGATTCAAACGCGGCCTGCCGAAACGTTCGTCAAATCGTCTCCTCATTACGTAAACTGTTCGTAAAAATGAGCAAAATCACTTTGGGAAGATAGGGAGAGTCAAAACCAACTGTTTAGTCTGAAATCTTGCAGCTTGTACGCGGCCACGTTTCGTTGAGGGTCTCTGAAGTGTCAGACATATAATTTTCCATAATACAAATACCCTTGTGGTGTTATGTGGTGCTAGCAACGATACTTGGAAGAGATTTTGAGTAGAAGTTATTCACTGTTCAGCGGCATATAGCGTGAAGGTATAAATATTATAGGCCAGGAAAAAGCCTGGGCTCTTTTTGTCGCTGATTCTGAAGAGAAATTTCTAGTAAAGGTTTCTTTTACAAAATAGGACAGGAAACGCAAACAGGCAATGCCGGAAAGGGGGGGAGACAGCGTGTCACTCTGCGTTGTTCCTCCGGCGGCCTCTTTCATCCAGTGCAATTTACCCTACTAACAGTCTCGCCCAAGTTTATGCCTCCAATTATAACCTTATCGTTCCCCACCCCCTGTGCCACAATGCTGTCCCCGTTCCAAAAATCACATTCCTCGCCAAGATATCTCTTCCCTCCAGTACTTCTAACCACCAACACACTCTGAACGTTGTCGATGAACCCGTTTCTGAAAACAGTATTGTTAATTTCTTGTGCCCTGTTGAGGGGGAAGCTGGCTACAATAACTGGTATAAATGTGTTATCGGAGCCGAGAAAAAGTTCGAATTCGACGTCAATTCCATCTTGAAAAGCGTTTGTGGACGCGAAAAGAACAATGTGAATAATGAGGAAGGTGAGTCGCATTTTGACTTTGTTCGGGGATGAGTTGAAGTGTACTTCGAAGCCTGTAAGTGTGGGAAATTTTGAAAGTGACTTAGATGTTAGGAGGTAGATGAGGGAGTGGTTGAGAGTCGCCGTGAAGAATGGAAGCGATGACCAGATACATCCTTTATCCGTTTCCTCCAAGTCCATGCGATTATCGCTTAACTTGGCGCGTTGGTATTACATCCTCAAAATAACCTCATGCATAAGCGCTAGTCCACTAGCCACCTGAAGCACCTTTCCAAGAAAATTTGCCAGCGAGCTGGGGCTGATATCAGCTCGCTTGGTCTACCTCGCCAACTTTAGTTGTTCCAACAACACTTTGAACACGCAGCCTCGAAACCAATAATAATTTTGTTTCATCTATCTTTGGCTTCATTTGCCCACCACATACATGAAAGAAAAAAATATTCCAAGTTGAAGATAACAGTCTTGAGCTCTAATGTGCCTCCTAAACAACCCATAAAACCACCCATGAAGTAAGTACCTTATCGCTCCTATCACCGTTATCATTTATATAGTAGCACTCGACCATGGCCACAGTTTTCCCAGGGCGTAATCCACCACCAATATCAACCCTATCACCCCCAACCCCGAACGCAAGCATGCTTTCGTTATTCGCTTCTTCAAAGAAATCACATCTCTCCTTGGTGTTTGGTTCTCCAGTACTCGGCCAAAGTACCGATACAAACTCGATAGAATTG
Source organism: Hymenoscyphus sp. LP001 (assembly GCA_037952655.1). NCBI lineage: Eukaryota > Fungi > Ascomycota > Leotiomycetes > Helotiales > Helotiaceae > Hymenoscyphus > Hymenoscyphus sp. LP001. Next base: position 8,126 of record JAPZOX010001257.1, read on the forward strand.
GTAACACGTTCTTTGAGAGACTCGTCGGTAATTATTTGGGGATTGATGATTTGGAAATCGAATGTAAACGGATTTTGTAAGGAGCTATTAAATTCCGAGAATAGAGTAAATTCAACCTTTATCTTGTTGAGAAAGGGATTGGAGGGTAGGCTGGAGACCAAGCTGCGTTTGAGGAAGAGGAAAATGCGATGAAGGTGGTGAGAAGACCAATTATGAGTTGCATTTTTGCTGTATTTATCTTTTTAGAATAGGAATAGAAAGCGTTGCAGTTGACTCGAGGGGGATAGAAGACCATGGACCGGAGATGAGAAAATTGAGAGAGGAAAAAGGTGACAGTTTGGCTTCTTTATAGTCAGGTCCATCACCCTTCACAATCACTTCAACCAACCAAGTTACCGAGCCTCCAACCCTGATTTTTATCAATGTTTTTGCCTTTGTCCTTTTTGCTTGCAGCCTTTACAGCTTTTCGACCAGAGATCTGGCCCGGGAGCTAAAAATAATATATGGCCAATCACCTAGAATACCAATTGCCCTGCCGCCAAACCAACATCTTGTTCTTAATTCTCGGAGTTTATGCACTTCCGAAATATTTGGCTGCGCGTGAGCCAACCAACAGAAATGTTGCTATTGCAAGAATGTGAGCCAACACCTAACCGAACTACCAAATGAGTGAGCCCGTGAACCCTCGGGCTTTCATGTGGTAGAATTTTATCCCAAACTCCTTCAAACGATTCCTTGGTTCTTCTTAGAATTCGTCTCGAAGTTGGCATTATCCTTACAAGCCCTTTACCAAGACGTCAAATATCAGCTGGAGCTCGTCAATTCTCAGAGAAGCAGAGAAAGTACGGAAAAGTAGCATTGTCACTTCCACGCAATACAGATGATTAAACGTAACATACATTCCAAATGACTAAGCTCTTTCCAGTTAGTTGTAATGAAATAAACCCTTCAATTACCGCCGAATCCCCACCTGCCATCGATTTCTCAATCCACTTCCTTAGGATTTGTAAATGCCCAGTTTCAAGTTCAGTAACAAAAAGGCATTAATCTCCCATCTCTAATAATCATGAAAAATACATTAGAAATGCTCATGGGTTATCCGACCACTGCCAAGTGGTACTCCATGATTGATTGTTTTTCCTTGTTGTTCCTCTGTATTTCGGGAATCTCAAGATCAATTTATACTCAAATCACTACAAATTCCACTTCGTACAGCAAACCCCACTTCACTTTGAACAAACCACCACTTTCAACTCTCAATTATCTCAAGAGTCACAATTGCCCATTCCCTGCCTCGCAGAAAGACTAACTACACTCACTTCTTGCGAAGAGAACTGTAGCAAAGTAGTACAATCCAGTGTTCATCAAGTTGATATCTCAAGTAGGGAGGTGCCGAAGTCCTTTAGTGGTAAACATAGTCACCCCCTCCATATATAAAACAATCTCACCACTCCACTACATTAGAGAATACCATATCGTCAAATGGTCGACTATTGCCCACGTAACCAAACCAGCAGTTTTAGTTAAGACTCTTTAAAAACCCCAGAAAGAAAAAATAGTTCAAATTCTACAACATCAAAAGTATCAAACCTCTCCTCCGTCAATCTGTATTATATAAACTCCCCTTCAACCGAGTTACATCAACAACAAACGCGAATGAACCGCGAAGAATGAGACACTCCTCGAGGTCAAGCTTGTCTAGACACATAAATAGAAGAAGAAACGTAGCCTCGGGCTTAGGGATCGTTTTCTTTTTTGCAGAGCAGGCGAAACTCCAAGATGATCAGAGTTTTATATTAAAGATAAAAAAAAGTAAGAAAATAGAGCTACCCTCGATTATCATCTTACCACCGATTCCATACCTCCACTCCCAAAAAGAATGCAAAAGAATGAATGGCCCCTTCAAAATCAGAGTCGTCAGGGTTCGATACTGATTTCCACACCCCATCCCGTCCATCGCAGAAACAAAACACAGGTACCGACAGCAATCCAGAAGAAAGCGCACAATTGCGTCAACCTCAAGAGGTCAGCTGTACCAACTATCCTTACGAATTGGAGTATCGAGAGGTTTTAAATACAACTACTCCCCTAGTTCCTTTAGTAATTATAAAAACACCGCGCCTCTTTCCCCTCCTCTCAGGAAGGTGGTAGGTTTGAAGAAAGGCCCACTTGCATCAAGTGAGCAGCGCAAACCCCCTCTCCAATAAACCAAGGATATCCCCTCGCAAGCGGGAAGTTTTGTATCTGTGAAACTCACTCAACAGCTTTCCTATAAATAGCCACCTCTAGAGTTGAGACTCGACAGTGACTCGAAATATGACCACTTGACTCAGACAAGGGGAGAGATGAAAAAAGGGCTGCAGCCATCACCGAAAACACAACCAAAAGAAAATACAATCAAGAACTACCACCATTGCTGAAAGTACATAAATGTCTGACGCCTCCAGTCTTTTTCGCGAGAAAAAGTTAAGAATACTTACTTACCGCTGATCTTTCCCTCGTCATGGCTTTCACAAGTGACATTCGGGTCTTGAAAAGGATATCTGCGTAAGTGACTTACTTCTAGGTTGAATAACAATCAAGCGTGCTGTATCAAAGTAAAAAGAAGCATGTATCAATATTGATATACTTCAACAACTGACCAACGGTGGGATGTTGTTGAAAGATGATTATTCCAGTGTATACTTCACTTGAGAGAAACCTAGGTAGGGGGGATTTTACATCGCCGCTGGGAGAGAAAACTGTGTAAGAGATTTGGAGACAAGGGGTGTGAGAAGTGAGAATCGAGAGAGCTTGCAGAGAGGAAAGGAAGTAGGCTGTCATTCACAAAATTATGTTGAGAAGGGGAGTTAGAGAAGTGAAGTATCTCCTCATTCATTATTTATACGGCTCACTCGCGCAAATCGCAAGTTGACGACTAGAGATCCCTCGTCCAGAGGCAGTAGCTGAATACCGACCGACCCGTTGCTACATTTCCATGTAGTCATTATCGAAAATACCATCCATCCCAACCGAAAATCAACCCAAACCAAAGCGCGAGAAGTAACACCCATCCCAGTAATACAAAGTTGTCGAAAAGAAACCGTCTAATCGCTATCCGAAGACGAAGAAGAACTTCCACCTCCACGGGATCTCGATCTGTGGTGCTTCTTCTCCTTCTTATGCTTCTTCCCATAACTCGGCATCCCCGGATAAAGTCCCCCAACAGCAGCACTCGATCCACCATAGCTACTTCCGCCATGACTCTCGTACTCGCCCGACTTCTTCTTCTTATGTTTCTTATGTTGTCCATTCAAAGCGTTCGCACCGATAGCACCAACAACCGTTCCAATAACAGTTCCGAGCGCTCCGCCGCCTGCCTTGTGTCCGATGAATGCGCCCGCTCCACCACCGAGGAGGGTTGAACCGATGCCTTTCTCGCCGTCTGGGCCCATTTGTCCTTGTGCGTTGGAGTCGTAGCCGGGTTGACCTTGCTGACGATTATCGCCGTATTGTGGTTGTGCTGGGCCGCCTGGGTAGGGAGGGTTTTGGTGTTGTTGGCTGCCATAGGGATTTGGGCTATGCGAGGGTGAAGGGCCGCCGTAATTTGGTTGTTGGGGGTAGGGAGATTGGTTGTAGCCGCCTTGCTGGTTTTGAGGTGGTGGGTAGTTGCCCTGGTGTTGAGGAGGAGGGGTAGAGTAATTTGGTGCTGGTGGGTATCCTCCACCGCCGCCTTGTTGAGAGTAATCCGGCTGGGCTGGATACTGTTGATGAGGTTGCTGTTGTTGTTGAGGGTAGCCACCTTGACCTTGATGACCTCCTCCGCCGCCGTAGAAGTCTTGTGCTGACATGGTGATGATGATGTGTTTTATCGAGATTGATCTGCGATGATGGTGTTTGTAAGTAGAAGATGGACAAAGGAAGGAGGGGTAGGTAGCTCTTATATGTGAGTGCGATAGCTACGCCACAATGTGTTACTCAATAAGCCCGAGGGTGCTGTGGTGCCCAAGTGAATGGGATAGAGTATTGAGGAGCAGCAGATTGAACAGCGGGGCAATCAGAGCCGGGAGAAGGGTTTGGAGGGGCTGAGATGGCTGCAGCTGCAAACAAGCGGTTGGATGACGTTGGCTGCCAGAGGCAACTTTTGATGACTGACTTCAATCCACCAGTAGAGTTCGTGAATGGTTATTGTATTCGGCATCATATCATCCTCGCAGATGCAGTCAGATTCTAAAATGTTTGCTTCTTCATTCTCGCCCAAACGAGTTACTATTGCCGAGCGCAAATAGCGACATGAAGCGCTTGCTTCTGCAGTTATTCACCGCCAGCGCCTCGTGTTTCAACTGCTGCCTCTCCCTTTCCTTACCATCAACCTCATTCCGGTATCCACGATGTTGAATCCGTTCCGCAAAGAAAGATTCCGATATCCGGGGAGGCTCAGAAGGCAGCGGGGCACTTCACTTCGTATTGAGGCTGAGCGGCCATCTGACGTAAATGGCGGCAGCAATCCGGCAGCACCGAGAGAGCTTTCAGTCCAGCCATCGTCATTATTAATCGCAGCAGTTCGTCGAATCTTCAGTTCGTCGTGTCGTCCGATGCGCAGCACCTTGTTGGTTGTTATGCACCCTGTTGGTTGTCTTGAGGGTGGAGAATGTTCTCCGTAGGGCTGTGTGTGCCTGCAAGAAATCTTCGTCGCCAATCGTGGCTCAACCCAACCCTGCAGCGAAACTCAAGACCTTCGAGAAGCCGTCTAACCCGGGAATCCCACTTTTCAGCAGCTATCGTGAGGCTTCTTGAGGCTTCTAGAGGGCTTTTCCATCTACAATTACGAATATAGGAGATGGTGCCTTGCAGCTGTGGCGCTTGATGTTGCGAATATCTTTCTTGTCACGTTTGTAAGGTTATCACGTGTTTCATCCTTCTTTGCTCATTCTAGTAGCGAGGTGTTTTTTGTCAGGAGAAGTGATATCTGACGAGCCTCTAATAGAGCTCCAAGTCATCTTTTCTAAAGATGCTTTCGACTTCTCGTACGATAAATTTCAATAACACCGTTAAGCTTACTGGTATTCTTTCAAGTAAGCCATCGGGTAAGCTACAAGCCCTGGTCATTCAAAGAACTCGCAAGCCCTTCATCATAGTTAATTTCAACACTGTTTGTTTTTTACAGGTTCTAAGATAATACGACAGAATACAAGGCACTCACACATATCAGAAACCACATCATCGGACCGAGGATTTCCGGCCATTTCCTCGTCTTCTACCAATGTTCTTTAGAACATCACGGTACATTATTCCAGGTGTTGAATCAAAATTAACACCTACAAATCCTTTCCTAGGTGAGAGGCAGCCAACCACTGCACTCAATACTTCTCTTATTCTTGTTGTCGAATAACTTGTTACTGTCGATTCTTGAACTCTCCGTCGAGTTGAAATTTCAAACTTCCAAGAGTACTACTATTTTCCAACTTTCCGCGTTATACAAACAAGGGTGTTAATAATAAAAGGATCAAGATTCAATTCATAGTTGTTTAGATTATTTAGTATATGAAAAATGTAGTTCGAAGAAATAACAATTGAGACGTTACACTTCCATATATATTGATTATTTCCATTTGAGAAAGGCTGAATAGACCTGAGCGGGCGTCAAACACGTCAACGATGAATCCGAGCTGGAATAGGCTTCTAAGTATTCAAAAGACTAAGTGGCGAAATAATTATAATAGAAGTAAAAGGATCTAGTATTCGAGACATGTTCTCAGCCTACTTTCTAGGTAATCTCCAAGTCAAGAAATCCTAGGTCTTTTAAACGTCTTTTCTCTACTTCTCTTAACATAAGAACCAATGGTCGGGACGAAAATAAGCTCGAGTATTTCTATAGCATTATAGGCGAGGCAAGAAACATAGGTATTTAGAGCTAGACAAGATACCAGAGTTAAGAGAGCGCTTTATTATAGATAATCAAATAGTTGTCTAACTATTCTTTGGGAGCTAGCTAATGGAGACTCAAATGCTGTATACTGAGATGAGCGGGTTTGTCGGAGGTACTTTCTCAAAAGGAATTTCACAGCATCAGGGGGTGTAGGTATTCGTGGCAGTGATCAGTTTTGATTTCCTATTACACGAACAACCTAGAAAAATGACAAACTCCAAATGCTGAGTATTCGAGAATATCTCGTGTTGTGCGAGGTGGTTTGGAATAATCAGTATTTCTCCGAGATTGTCGGTATAATCAGAGTGAATAGCACTCCACGTGACCTTCTCGCTTAAGGTC
>JAPZOX010001258.1:0-14369 GCA_037952655.1 Hymenoscyphus sp. LP001
CACTCCCTTTTCAAAAACCTACTATAATTCAACCTTTCAACTAAAACTCTCTAAATTAAAAATGGCAGACCGAATCCTCTCCCCCTCTTCTACACACGAACCTGGCTAGAATTGGTCTACACTAAAGCGCGCTAGAGTACGCTAAGCGCGAGTAGATAGAAAATCCTAGAATACGATCTTTAAGGAATTAGGGGTACTCAAATCCACCGCGTAGAGGATCTATAAGACCAATTCAAGCTAAACCACGCGTAAAAGGAAGCAATATTAAAAGAGATTACTATCTAATCGACATATATACTAAATCCTTCAGTTTATATCTTAAAATTATACTACTCGTCGCATGTCTTTTACGTAAGTTAAAAACGCTCTTAATCTACCTGCTTCTGTTCGTATAATTCGACGAGAACTTCGCCGCGCTAGCTACCGACGATGTATTACGTGCCCTCGACCCTTTATTAGCTGACTCTAAGCAAAGAAACGTCTTGCTTTTATATATGTATACCGCTGGTGAGAGACATCGGACTAGGCAGTGTGATGCCTAGTTATTAGGAATTGCTTAGTTATCAGGAATTGTCAAGGTTACGTAACAGCCAAGGTTACGTGCTAGAGGAGATACGGGCTAGGTTTAGGAATGTAATAGTTTACATGCTAGGAAGATTATATGCCAGAAGAGTTACGTACCAGATGGATACGTGTTCAAGTTAAAGGAATGTCAGGTTCGGACCTTGTGATTGTCTGACTTCTTATATATAGATGCTCTCTTTCCCTCTATTAGAAAAGGCTAATTTGGTCTTTTCCTTTGTATCAGAGCCTAGTATTCATATATGTCAGTCTACCGAACACACTCCTATATACCTCTTTTGTAGTAGTATCCGTTTCGTGCTGTTATATTCAGCTACTTATAGGTAAAAGAGGGACTAGAGGAAGGTTATATAGTTAGACAAGTGTATATTCAAGCTTAGAAAGAGTAGAAAGGTCTAGGAAATACAGCGTATAGACGAAAAGAGGTGTCTAGACTATATTAGGTCGATATATCGATTAAGGAGAGTGTCGGTTATGATTTAGAGTACGATCGGCTAGGATTATAAGTCCTCTCTTATCTTCTTAGAGAAGGACTAAGGCTATAGAGAGGTGAATTCCCGCGCTTATAGGGATTAAGTACTTAAGCTAGTTATCTTTCTCTTATTTAATAAGCTTAGTACCGACTATATCTTTATAGAGGACGGTTTAAAGGTGTATAAGAGACATGCTTACTTAGCTAAGCTCTAATATAACATCCGCGGCTTTAACTAGCCTCCTTCTTTACCTAATTTAAACGTAATTAAGAAGGTCTAGCAGTAGATAAATGAAGAGTTAAAGAAGTTGCCCTTTATACCAACTTCTAAGAACGAGTTAATTAAGGAGATCTAAAGGCTTTGGGATTTAGTAGATCTACGTAACTATAGACAATATACTAAGCGGTTGACTTATAAGTTAGAAGATGTTATTAAAGTAAAAGGATTAGCAACTATTTATTAATAATATATATAAGTTTTAGAGCAAAAGACTTGAAGTTAGAATTATAAATGATTTTTAAGTAATAAGTGTTGATTTGGTAGGGTTCGCTTAGGGGGCCCACTAGCTGTGGCCCCAACTCTTACCATCTTAGTTCACACTTTGGACGTAAGATCTTTTTCCGTTTCACTGCCTTCAATAGGAAGGTACTGTATTCGGGAAAACCCTGCTCCGCCATTTAACGGCATGTAGGATCGTTGGCGATTGTTAGCCACAGGGTATAATGCAAACGCCCTCCCCACAGCAGTCATTTCCCTTTGTCCCTGGAACAATCGGCACTCTCGATGTCCAGGATCACCATTATGTCAATTGATTTCATTGTTTTTCTGCAGTGTTTTACCCTACAGGAACATGTTGTTAGCGACCCTTCCCCCCAATCAATGATACAAGGTATATATCGGTGATCGGTATCTATCAGTTCTTGCCCCAACAACTTCTCTTACTCGTTGAGACTTCTTCTTCCTTCTTCTTGATAATAAACAACCTCAACAATGAAAACTCTCAATTCTATAGGATACTCAACGGTGGTTGTTAGCATCTTTTTCCCAGTTCTCGCTACGTTAAGTGTAATAGCAAGATTTTATACTCGAGGGAAACTCAACAACGGCAGAGGAATAGATGACTGGCTCATCCTTCTCGGCTTGATATCTTATTATGCCTACGCTGCAGATGTTATGATTGGTATCTAAATACCCCTTTCATATCACACAGGGGATTTTAACAAGGTTTTAGGAACTTTTGTTTATGCTGGTGTTGAAGAATTTCCCAACGCGGCTGTTCAGATGGAGTCCCTCATAATTTATATGAAGGTAAATCCTATATTGCTCGCTCCTGAGTCTCCTTGCTGATATTCATAGACATTATACTTTCTGTCGCCTGCGTATACCGTTCCCATTTCGCTCGTCAAATTTTCGATCCTCGCTTTTTACCGTCGTCTCTTCACTGTTGGGAAATTTCCTCGAATCTCAGCCATCGTCGGCATCCTCTGCGGAATGTGGTCAATTATTACATTGGTTGGGGGTCTTTTCTACTGTATCCCTATGCACAAATTCTGGGATCCAACTGTTCCTGGTCATTGTTATAACTTCAATTCTTTCTTCTTGGCAATGGAACTCATGAACTTGTTTCTCGATGTTGCTATACTTGCCCTTCCGATAAAGATGATTCTTGGATTGCATTTACCAACGAGGAAAAAGGTAGTCATCGGGTGCATATATCTTCTCGGGGGATTGTAAGTAATTTCGAGACATGATCCACGAGTTATTTTGCTAATTCCTATAGTGTTATTGTAACAGCAATTATCCGAATCGCACTCGTCTATCAACCCCACAACGCATTTAGTATTTTGCCTTCCTAAATTCTTGGGTATAGCGTCTAACTCGAGTACAGTTTCTTTTACGGGTGGTGCACTTTGGACCTCGGTTCAATTGGGAGCAGTGTGGGCAAGGTCTACTCAACTACTTAAGTAGTACTCTGAGTTACTCAGAGTAGAGTAGAGTAGAGTAGTTACTTAGAGTACTTAAAGTAGTACTCTAAGTAGTCTATAAATAGTATATAATCTGAAATTAAGTAGTTTCTAATCATTTCTAAGGCTTATAAAGCTTATTATTATATATATTATTAATTCAATATATAAATAATATATAGATATTATTATATAATTAATAACTAATACATTTAAGCTATTATTAATGAGGGAGACCTCGCTTAAGCTTCCGGCAGCCCCGGAACCCCACTCCGACGAAGCCCCGGGCCCCGGCCCGGTCAGGCCCGATTAGGCCCGCACTACTTAAGTAGTACTCAGAGTTACTCAGAGTACTATTGAGTAGAGTAGAGTAGGTACCCACTACTCTACTCTACTCTACTCATTTCCCACACTGATTGGGAGTAGCAATTGTGTGCGCGTGTCTCCCAACTTACGCGCCTCTTTGGCCTCCAATCAAAAATTTCGCCAATTCCATTCGAAGCGTATACGAGTCATTCCTCAAGACCGGCACCAAATCTCGTGAGACAACCAAAGCCACAGATTCTGGTAATGGAATACCGGGTACCAACTCATATTACAAACGCATGGACAATTCCAATGGCGATCAAATACATCTTACAGAGATCACAAGCCTGGGCTCAGGCCATGATAGCCAGCGAAAGAGAGATCAATCCCCAAGAGGAATTAGAGTCAAGCGGGACGTTCACGTGGTATAATATGGGGGTTTTTACGATTTGGGATGATAATTATGAAACCAGGTAGAAGCTTGATCTTGCTGTACTATTAAATGATCTAACTTGTGATATTTCAACATAATTTGCTTGAATGTGATTACTACTCGTGAATTAGGTGCAGCCGTTGTCAAGGGTAATGTCATTGGTTCGGGTACAGTAATTACCCCACCCCGATTTGCCAGTCTTATATAAAGCCAAGCAACTCCAGCATCCCCATCGAAGAACTTAGCCTTTCTCACTCTTTTCGTTACAACATACTCCGACAACTCCAATCCCATTATTGTATTGCACACGGAAAACTCTCCACTTTGAAAATGGATTGGAAATCTAAGGATGAAATCATGAACCTGTTGGCCATGATGCGTTCTACAATAAGCAAAGCTTCACAAACAACCACCATATCCACGCAGCAAAAAGCATCCCTCAAAGTCCCCACTATCAAAGGACAAGTTTGGGTGGCCAATTTTACTTTGCCTTCGCCCCCCGAAGAGCAAACTCGCCAGCTGCTGCTAGCCGTGATTGACAAGTTCAATGATCACCATGTGCCATACTCTCGACCACTTAGTATGCAAATAGATCTTGAGTGGGTAGGTTTTCGACCGGGGGTTGGAAAGGACACGCCTGAGCCACAGATCCCGGAATTGGACAAGTATCATGGGTTGATTCGAGATGCCACCCGCCAAGGTGTCGTGATGCTTCTTTATGGCGGCGCGTTTTAGTTTGTCCCCACATATCTCTTGTGGTATCACGATTCAGCAGCTAATATTTCCTTTCGGTAGTATGAATAGCCAGGCAAGCTATAGAAAAATCGCAACGCAGCTTTCTCGGAAAACCGGACTACCTTGCGTTACTGTTCATCAACGCTTAGCACCGCAAAATCCATTCACGGCGGCACTGCTTGATGTTTTCAACGGGTACCTGTCTTTACTTTCTCCTCCCCCGGGTTCTCCTCATGCTGCAATTCCAGCTGCATCAATTGTCATAGCTGGTGATAGTTCAGGCGCTTGTCTTGCCTTGAGCTTGCTCCAGGTATTGTTGGAGTTGAAACGTACTGGGGTCACTTCCATTCAATTCCACGGCCGTAATGTAGATTTATGCCTCCCAGCCGGCTTTACTCTACTCAGCGGGGTGGCAGACCTCACCAATGGCCTGCCTTCTTACCAAAGAAATGCCGCAACCGATATATTTCCCGCAGGTCCACCACCAGCTTCGATGCCAGCGTTTCCTCCTTGTGCGATATGGCCTTCGACTCCTCCACGAGGAAACATTTACTGCGATATCGAAATGATGTGTCACCCAGTCACCAGCCCAGCAATGGCAGAAGATTGGACGGGGTCTCCCCCTTTGTGGTTCGTCAGTGGCCAAGAGCAGATAGTAGATGGCGTCAAGGTTCTCTCGAAAACGGCCCGCAGTCAAGACGTGTGCGTCTTCTTCCAAGAGTACGAGGCTATGCCACATTGCTTCATGTGGCTCTTGGGGGACTCTCCGCAATCTCATAAATGTTGGAACGAATGGGCTGAGGTTTGCATCAAGCTCGTTGGAGGCGAAGCATTCATGTCGGGTGCAGAATTTGTGCGTGTTGAAGGATTGAAGATCACTCCTGGAGAGGTCAAGGATGTCACGAAACTCACGGGTGACGAAGCCCGGAGTATCATTATTGACACTGCTAAGAATTTCTCTGTTTTTACTGGACAGAGGGGTGTTGGAACTAAATTGTAGTTGCTGCCAAGCCGGGAATATCAAGGCGAGGGTCCTTTGTAGGGTTACAACTAACAACATCAAGGATATAACCAACAATATCAAGGATATGTATGGACTATTGTGGTTATACGTGACCACCAATCAACATGGGTCGAATCAGCATTGCAGAAACCACTCCAGAAGTTAAGTTAGGGAAACCATCACTCCCTGCTCCAACTTGTCTTTCCTAGCATAGACAAACTCTCAATATTCATAAGGATACGACCTCTTTTTGCCCCAGTTAAAGTCCTTGCCGTCAATACTTACCCCGCGCCGGCGCCCGCATGCTGTACAAGCAAGGATACTGCATGATATCAAACCGGGAGATCCTCAACCTAAGGCATCCGCATGTTGGTTTTGTACCGCTTTCACGATCTTAGTCCGTCTGCTCCTTCCTACTTGCAAAAAGACACTCGTCTTGCTTGACACGTCCCCTGACCTACGAAATCTTCCTTAAACCCAGTTTCTGACGCCCACTGTCCTTGCTCTGCTGTCTGTCAACTCGAAAGCCAATCTCCACGCAATTATGATTGTCGATTTCTCCCTCGTCACACTCCTTTGTGTTGGAACAATCCTCTCAGGGATTTATGCAGTATTCATGGTTATCTACCGTTTCTTTTTCCATCCATTGGCAGCTTTTCCCGGGCCCAGACTTGCTATTGCGACCTTCGCCTACGAGTGGTATTATGATCTTATACTTGGCGGTCAGTACACATTCAAGCTCAAAGAATTGCATAAGAAATATGGCAAGTCACTCTAAGCCCCCATGTAAAAGACCCCCACTGAATTCTCAGGCCCTGTATTGCGAATCAACCCAGACGAGCTTCATTTCAATGATCCGGACTATTATGACGAGATATTCAACGTAACGAATGGAAGAGCAGACAAATTATACAGAGTGGCAAACGCTTTCGGACCTTACCCTGCGGTATGTTGCATTCCTTCCGCTGTGGTGATAAAAATTGACATTGGCCTTACAAGACAATTGGAACTCAAGATCACGACCTCCATCGGCTACGGAGGAGTGCTGTAAACGTCTTCTTCTCAAAGCGTTCTGTTTCGGACCTAGCCCCACACATTCAACTAATCATCGATAAACTTTGCAATCGCTTTCAAGATGCAAACCAAACCGGAGAGCCAATCAACTTAAAATACGCATATTCGGCATTGACCCTGGACATCATGAACGAATATTGCTTTTCTGCCGATTCTCAATATATATCGAAGGCGGATTTCGGGCGTAAAACATTCGATGATATTGATTCCTTCCTATTTGTTAGTTTGATAGTATGTGTACCTGTTCCAGATTACTCATATTTCATGCTAACAAGTCTTTAGAATCTACACATACCATGGCTCATGAAGTTTCTCTACTCACTACCGGCAAGAGAAGTCCTCTCTCGTTTGGCAGCGCACGCTAATCTCTTCGAAAGGATGGCTTCATGAGGAAAATCAGTCCTGCAATGACTGATATTCTCGATATGCGCGAGGTATGGAACGATTCGAATTTAAACGAAATTTTTATATACTGACCTTGGCCCAGAAATTGGCGAAACAGGTTGAAGATATCCGACAGGAGAAGGACCTGTCTTACTTAGGATCCGACCATCGGACGGTATTTCATGACCTGCTTCAAAGCAAGTTGCCACCGGTGGAGAAATCCCAGTCCCGTCTTCGCGACGAAGCCTTTAGTTTAGTGACCGCAGGGTCGGGTACTACGTAAGCAATCCTCAGTTTTCACCTCCCCATACAATTGAAACAAGACATAAATAACACTCGTAGGGCTATGGTGGTGAAAACCCTCTCATATTTTATTGCGGCCAATCCAAATGTGCAGCAGAAATTGCTTCTGGAGCTCAAAGGAATCATGCCAAAGCCGTCTGATTCTGCCGCACTTCGAGATCTTGAAAATCTGCCATATTTGGATTCTGTAATCCGAGAAGGGCTTCGACTAGGAACTGCCGTGACACACCGCATTTCGCGCACATTCCCAGACAAGACATTGCACTACCATAATCAAACTATACCGCCAGGCACAAACGTAAATATGACTTCTCTTCTCATTCATGAGAATGAAGATATATTCCCAGATCCAAATGCTTTTCGTCCCGAGAGGTGGCTGAACAATAATCATTTGCATCGCTACCTCATCCCCTTTTCAAAAGGCCCCAGATCGTGTTTAGGAATCAATCTTGCTTGGACGGAGTTATACCTCATCGTAGGGACAATATTTCGACGTTTTAACTTCGATGTGGAAATGGTTTCTAGAGAACGGGATATTGATATTGCCAGTGATGTGGTTATGGCAGTCCCGAGGGTCGATTCGCCTGGAGTGATTGTAAAAATCCTTCTGAATGAGGACTGAAGAACAACAGTGTGAGACATTGTAGCGGTTAATCGGCTAGTGGGAATGTTGGAAGGTCACATTCAAACGAATATTTCGAATCTCAATTATCGCTGCATGACTCTGTATACCGTTGTTGGATAACACCGGATTTGACATAAAAGACCAACCGCATATACACCCATGTGAATGCTATGATAACGCAATATTCCAGGGATCCATGTCACCGGGAGGAACTTAACCGGGCGCTAAATCGTTGGATCGGCGCAGAACATAGAATAGAGAGTTCTGCCATAGGCTGTCTAAGTCAAAATGAGCGTCTGCAATCTCTGATATCATTACCACAAAACTCCCTATCATTGTCACCACCTTTCACCTTTAACTATCTTGCCACCGCCAGAGGCCTGTTATGTCTTCGAAACTTGTTTCGCAAACAAACATGCACGACGAGAACGAATGTAAATATTACCCCGTCGTTGTCATTGGAGCAGGAGCTTCCGGGATAGCAATGGGACACAATCTCAAACACAAGCTCGGCTTGGAGCAGTTTGCAGTCTTTGAAAGACAATCAGGAATAGGAGGTACATTGCTAATTTATACCATCCACTCCACTTTCGGCTAACTTTACGGGCTTAGGTACGTGGTGGAGTAATCAATATCCTGGAGTTGTAAGTCTCGCTTCCCCAAGGCAAGAAGCTGCAAGTTCAGATTGAGACTCATTTCAATTCCAAACAGGCTTGTGATGTGTACGTGCTCCCTGTGTCTAACTGTGCCAAACGATCGCTCGGTTAACATTCCTTTTAGACCTATGGCGTTATACTCCTTCTCTTTTGCGCCCAGTTACACCTCAACCAAAATCTATCCCTCAGGCTCCGATTATCTCGAATACTTACACGGAATCGTTGAAAAATATGGCCTCCGTTCCAAGATTCAGCTGAACTCCGATGTCAAGCAAATTCGTTACATAGCGGAGTCTGAAGAATGGGAGGTTACCGTCTCTCACCTCCGCAACGGCGATGGAGATCCCAGCTTCGATGAACGTTCTCATGTTCAGTCCCAATTCATTGGAACGGAAATTGTACGTGCAAAGGTTGTTGTCAGTAGTGTCGGGGTACTTGTTGAGCCAAACGGCTGGCCAATTGAGAGACCTAGTCTCGATACATTCGAGAGCGAAAAAATACACTCTTCACGGCTGAAAATTACCGATAATCTGATCAACAAGAAGGTGGTCGGGGTTGGTTCTGGATGCAGTGCCGCACAGATTGTCCCAGCATTACTCAAGGAGGGGGTTTCGTCTCTAACTCAAATAATGAAAACCCCTCCCTGGGTTGAGCCACGTTTAGAAGAACCATTCGGGAAAGAGAAATACGCACGATACGCACCGTATGTTTTTCGCTACCTACCTTTTCTTGGCACGATAGTCCGATCCACCATTTTTCTGCTCACGGAATTGGAATGGGCATTGGTCTTTCAGAGAAAAAACGTCTTCCTACGAAGCCAGCCCGAGAAAGCCGCCCTCACACACATGCGAAATAAGGTACCGGAGAAATATCACAGCATGATGACGCCTAACTATAGCTATGGATGCAAACGCCGCATCTTTGACAGTGAATGGTTGGAAAGCATGAACAAACCCGAGTTTAGCTTGGTTTTACAACCAATTAAGAGCTTCGGGCCCCACAGTGTGCACCTACACAGGACGACATCGAAGCAGATGCTATCATACTTGCAACGGGGTTCCAAGCCACACGGTTTCTACACCCCTTTGTTCATGGACGCGAAGGAGAATCTCTTCACGAAGTTTGGAACGCTCGAGGTGGAGAACAAGCTTATATGGGGACTGCAATGGATGGGTTCCCCAACTTCTTCATGACCGTCGGTCCAAACACATTCGTCGGCCACTCTTCAGTAATCCTTGGCATTGAACCAACGATTGGGTATATATTAAAACTCATAGCTCCAATTTTACGAGGTGAAGTCACCACAGTCGAACCAAAAACCTCCGCCGCTCTTAAATGGACCGCCGAAATCCAACAGGATATAGGGAAAACTGTTTTTGGAGGTTGCAGCAGTTGGTACAAGAAAGATAATGGTTGGAATTCTATCATATACCTGTATTTATTGATTCCCTCCCTCTTCCAAAAAATGAACATACCTGACGTGTAAATAGTCGTTCTTAAATTGACTTTGCCATCCGTTGCCGCTTCCCTCGCTTACAGGACTGGGAGATTGTAAATACCGAAAGAGGTCGGAAAAGGTTAGAGCGCACGCGGTTTCTAAAAACATTTCTGGCATCTTTTGTTGCTATTACTGCATGTGCTGCTTTAGCTATGGGGGGTTTTTGGGATTTCGTGTTTAGGTATTGTGTCCGTGTGGAGTAAACCACTGCTTGCTGTGATGAATACGGAGTCAAACGGAAACTGCTATATAGAGCGATCAACTAAATGAGGAAAGAAGAGAGTTCCAGAGGGACGGAAGCTTAAATACAGGAATCCCGCAGCACGCACGTGCCGTGCTACACGTGATCGGCCCCCCCAGTTCCTCCAACTCCGTAACAGCAAACCAACTATGCTATTTCTAGACATATAAATAGAAAGGCCTTTTATATACTCGTCCCTGTTGTATAGAGATAGGTATCTGAAAAAGCGTCGTTTAGGATTTCTAGTCGTAGACTGTATAATATCTCGATTGAAATTAAACAATATAGTATCCGGATCTTCTAAAGCAGATAGGAAGTCAGGTTTATCCCATACCACTTGTTAGGGAGAAGAATCAGTGAGTGATATGGTTGCGTAGTTCAAGTCCTTTCCGACATTAGTATTAATGATATTATAGAAATACTACCAACCTACGTTATAGCCACATATGAAGGTAGGAATCTCGCCTCTTATTCTTCCGTACCAAATACAGTTCGTAGCAGGTATCTTCCTAATCTAATCAGACCTCTAATCAGCCCCATGTAGCCGTATCGCACAGATCCCAGCAAGGCTTGAAACGTATGTCACCTCGGTAGTATCCCCAATGATATTGCTCTTATAGTCATTGTCTATGTTTAAAACTTGAATGTATTCGGTATTGAAAACGGAAATCATCTTAGCAGATATCTGTAATCCTTGTTTTAATACGATGCGAGAACATAAAGGGTGGCGTAGGTTGTAAGCGAGACGAGATGTTTTATTACCTACGAGAAAAGCGCTGTATTTGCTTTACAACCTAGTATACTGCCAGATATCGATTCTAAGCTTAAGAGGTAAGCTGCTTAACAAAGATGAAGTAGACCCTGCTAGTAGTTAGACTATACTAATCGAGTTAAGATCGCGATGTCGTTCACAAACTTCCTCCTATACTATAGGATCGGGTATAAGGGTCTGAGCAAGTTTAAAAATAACAGACTTGTTGCATACTGCCAATTTTCGCTTCAGAAATAAGTAACACCATTTATGGAAGCAGAAGGCTGTTCGATCAACTCTAGGTTAGCTGGATCGTTGGTTGCGCGAGAAAGTAACAGTTCGTAGATGTCCGGTCAGAGGAATGCTAAGATCGTCGTCGACGCCTGGAAGGTGAAAAACATTAGTGAGCTCGATGCTCTCGTCTAGGTAAAACACTTTTAAGAATATTAGAGAGGTGATATAAAGAGTGGATGGGGATTTACCCGCGCGAGCAAAGGATTACCAGGCATCGAAGCCTTCAAGGATTTGTGTAGGGAACGGCCTGCGACATAACACATAGGATTCCGTTGTAATTATTAGATCTTCTATACTAGACGAGGATTGTGGATCGCTTTGGCGTAGGACGCCTGCTAGATGACCTTTTGGAAAGACCAGGGACAACTCATAAACTAAATATTTTTTGAGCAGTGACTGATAGCTTAGGCCTTGCCCCGCCAATGAACTTGTCCTACTCCGCGGAAGGTGCGAGGCTACAAGCCCGAACCCCCACCCAGCCGAGCCAGCCACAAACGTCGTATCCACAAGCTTAGTAGTCAGATGGAACTGGTTGTGGTCACCGCCATCGACCGTCTTTTGTAGATCGCGCATCGCAATTGATAACGGTGGAATTACCTTTGGCCTCACGACTACAGTAACGCTAGAACAGAGGCCTAGCCGTCAAAGACTACCTCGAATACATCGAAAGACATCCTCAAGCGCTCGCGGCGCGCATTCTCGAGCCCTTGGGCATACTTTCGGCACCTGTGGGGCGGGGTTGGGCCTCGTTACAGAGCTTTCACCAAATGCTTAGCGCCTCTTCTAATCGACTCTCGATATACTAAATCCTGGAAACATGAAAGCAATCCACCTCGGGGTTGATGAAGTTGGGCCTTATCTCGTGTTATAGCACGAAGCCTTTTAGGCCTGGGTAGGATTAGGGACTCGACTGGGCTAGATATACTGGTGGGAACTCAATAGGCAGGAACACTAAATAGACACGGAATATAGGGAAGGGAGGAGATAGAGGGATATGCGCAACAGGAGGAGGAAGCTGAGACACGAAGCTTATATTTATAGCTATACTCGGAGAGATACTAGAGTTAGAACGATTCTTCTATATATAGGAAAAGATTATACCACAGCTACGAAACTCAGCCGCTATACTTAAGAGACGTTAGAATTATAACTTCGTTAAAATAGTAGTAGATCTTCTAGCCTTAGATAAGGAAAGACGCTAAAACGCTGAACTAAGCACTTCAGCTAAATTAAGCTTAATTCTAAACCTTCTACTACTTAAACACGAATCCTTTTCTACTATTCAAAGAGAAGATAAAACCAAGTCCTTATAGAGTACCTCGAATTAGTAGGAAAATAAGGTATTAAATAACCTAATCTTAGATAATAATTATCGGTAATAACATTTAACTAGCCGATACTCTACCGAAACCTCTCCGACTCTCTACTTATCTTATCCTTAGCCGCTCTGGTTCTATTCCTCTGTAAATCCGTACACGTTCTAAATCTTTGTTAACTCAGCTTAACTCAGCTTGACTAGCTAATAGACGTGTAGGATTTCCGGGGGCTCGCAGAGCATCTGAGAATTTTTAGAATAATTTAGTACTAGAAAGAGTAGTTTAAATCGTTATAATAGATACTAACTTCAAATATATATAAATCAACTACTACTACTCTTTATATATATCTAGTAAGTATAAATTAATCGTCTTAAGTTAAATATTAATTATATCGTAGATATAATATAACGTTATCTATAAGCGAGTATAATATATAAGTGAATATAACACGGAATCGTACTACTCTAATAAAAATTATAATTAACTATCTATAATAAACAAAATTAATTAAAACTACTCTAATTCCTCCTCTTTAGATATATTAATATTAATTTCATAAGTACGTATATTATAACTAGTATTACTATATCGTTTATAGCGTCGTTCTCTTAGTTAGAGTCTAGTAGCTACCTCTCTCTCTTTATCCTCTTCCTATTATATAGTACTCTAGATATTCTTCTAAGATAAAAGGTTCTACCTCTCTTATAAAGTTAATATTCCTTCTTAATAGACACGTGTCTTTCTACCTCTTCGACGCTTACTTAGGGTTTTATTTACCTCTCGAAGGTCCTAGACCTCTGCTTTTAATAATATAACCTAGTATATTATTCTATATACCTCTTTTATAAATTAGTTAATTACCTAGAAAATTAAAGTCGGCGAGCTGTTTTAATATATAGAAATACGAGATTTTAGGAATTTAGATTATAAAGTCGCTTTAATTAGGTTATTCGAGGTCTTTAAAACCTATAGAGGTAGGTTAATAGCTAATTTATAAGGTATTAGTATACGTAGCTTAATATCTAGTAGAGATATTATACTTTCTAGATTAAATAGAATAAGCCTAGCTTCTTAGAAGCTCTCTTAAGTATTTATTAGCGTTATAGCTTACTAGAAGGCGGTATAGAAGACAGGTAAAAAGTTAGCTTTTATAATAACGTGGTTTACCACCGAGTCGGCTATATCACCGAGTCGGCTACTTTGCCTCACTCTACTGCTCTATATCTTTAATACGCGTTTTCTTAACTATTTATTATAGAAATTCAAACCTAAGAAGCACGAATCATTCTAGCTATAGAGGCTATTCGATCATCTAAAAAACTAAGCTAACGCTCTATAGCAAAGATCTATAAAGTACTATATACTACCCTTGCCGACAGAATCGCTAGCCGAACCTACTGCCTTAAATCTAGAGCCAATTGTTATAAGTTAACTGATACTAAGGAGGAGACGATTATTCAATATATACTCGATCTAGATTCGAGGGGATTTACGCCCCGCCTTGCTAGTGTTGAAGATATAGCGAATTATATACTAGAGTTATATAAAGGACAACGCGTTAGAAAGAACTAGGCCTAACGCTTTATACAACGACGTCCAGAGTTAAAGACGTGTTTTAATCACGTTTACGACTTTTAAAGAGCCTTATACGAAGATCCTAAGCTTATTAAAGCATAGTTCCAGCTAGTAGAGAATATATAAGCGAAATATAGTATTTAAGACTACGAC
>JAPZOX010001259.1:0-14352 GCA_037952655.1 Hymenoscyphus sp. LP001
AACTTCTTTTCGGACCTGGCTGCGAGGAACTCTTTAGCAAGATCTACGCTAAAACTAAGTTCTTTACGAAAATCTGTCCTTCGAGATAGCTTAACTCTCTTTTCCTTTCTTTTCTCTTTACTTATATATCTCCTTTGTCTTTCCCTGATTCTATAAACTAATTAAGGACAAGGGCTGTTCCGAAAGTGGAGCTTCTCTTTAAACTATCTCTTGTAAATTAGCTCACTCGTTTACTATCCCTGTAGCCTAGGGCACCCCCCTAGCGTCATTTGCCCTCTTTTGGGACACTTTTAGGATTTAGCCCACGCGAGCTATTCTCCGCTTGACGTTAAATAGAAATAAATAAATAAATAAATAAATTGAGTTGTAGCGATGGCACGAGCGAAAACACCGACTTACCATAGCTGAGCCCCAAGTTCTTCAGGCTCATCTCCATACCAACGTCGACGTCATCGGGGGCATGGAAGCAATTGTGGCTAGTTATATGTTAATTTTGTTGACCAAAAGCCCGGGTGATAATTTATGAAATTTGGGTTCGTAAACATACAGCTTTGTGACGACGAACAATTCCTCACGGGGAATTTGACTTTCTCGGATCGCATCTCCTATATCCCTTTCGACAGATCCCCATCCATAGGCAAGTGCAGCATCGCTGTGACGATAGCCAATTTTCAAAGCTTGCAAAACGGAATCTTTGACTGAAGTATCGGGATAAAGGCTTAGATCTGGCTGAAATGTTCCCAGTCCACAGGAGGGAATGCGGATGTCAGTCCCCTTTAAGGAAAAAGAGGGTTGAGGAGTGAGAACCATTGTGTCGTTTTGCATGTGATAAGAAGAGATGACTGCGGGGGTCATGCCTTTATATCTCTCAACTCCGTGACTGTGGGGGCCTCTTCGTGCGGCTCTGCCTTGTCTCGTGCGAGATCGGATGCGCATTGTGGTGAGTTGCCAAGAGCACAACGCCCGATTAATGCAGCATGCAGAAAATTCAATACATGCCCGCAGTGGATGGTTACACATCTTCTGCTCTCGTTTGCAGGGGATCATGACTCCCCCCCCCTTTTTTTTTGCTTCTATTACAGGGCGACTCCTGGCTTACCCCACCAACAAAATGGAGCCAGATTCGCAATTGGAGGTGACTTTGAAGTCGACCAAGCGGTTATCCAAGGTTCTATTCTCCTAAATCAACACTCTTTTGTTTCGACAACTGATATCTTTTAGCTCTTCCTGTGCCTGGAACGAAGGTTCTCGCAGCCTATATTTACGGTGTATCAGTATGGGCTCGTCCCGCACGACTTGTTTGTGAGCTTCCTGATGGAAGTTCCGCGAATTACTTTCTAAAGGTGATTATCATATGCTATCAGTGGAAAAAACAATCACTAACAGTAAACCTCATTAGGTAACCACAGGGGAGAGTGACCGGGTGATGAGCGAGGGTCAGTTCGAGGCCGACAAAGCGATTTATGATATTTCACCACACTTTGCCCTTAAACCAATCTGTTGGGGCAAGTACCTTTCCCCAGGACCAGATCATTACTTTCTACTGGCAGAGTTCCGCGAAATTGGTCAACAACCGCCAGAACCAAAGAAACTTACCGCAAGACTAGCCGAATTCCATAAGAACTCGGTTTCACCAACTGGAAAGTTTGGCTTCCATACCACAACATGCCACGGGAAGACTCCGCAACTCACAAACATATGGAAAGAATCATGGGAGGAGCTTTACCACGACCAACTGAAGTTGATGATGGAGCTTGATATCAAAAAGCATGGACATCTGGCAGAATTTGAGTTCTTGTCCAAACTTGTTCTGGACATTTGTATTCCCAAACTGCTTCGCCCCCTGCAGTTGGAAGGGCGGAGCATCAAGCCATGCCTCGTCCACCTGAATATCTGGGACCAAAATACGGCGACTGATATCGAAACCGGTGAACCCTTCATATTTGATGGCAGTGCTTTCTATGCGCATAACGAGTATGAGTTGGGGAATTGGAGGTCTCCAAGACACCGATTGAGTGGCAAAGCATATATTAGAAATTACAAGAATCATTTCCCTGCCTCGCAACCTGGTACGTCAAAACATCGATATCAAAGTTTCCGAGCTGATACAAGATCTGGTGCTAAGAAGAAGAATGGGATTCACGAAATCTTCCCTATTCTTTGCGTTTTAACATTACGGCTGGAATACTTATCCCAGGGAGCAACTACCGTGAGCTGTAAGTTGATTTCCTGTTTTAGCCCGTAAGTTTGTCTGACGTCTCGTATTCTAGCGTACTTGAGGATCTACGAGAATTGTGCAACAGAATATGTCCTGAGGAGGTTAAAAAATGGAAGACGAATTCAAACGACGGACAGAATAAAGGGGGAGAGGAAGACGAGAGGGGGGAAGAGGAGGAAGAGGAAGAAGAAGAAGAAGAATGATTCATTTCATGGGATGAGTAAGGAAAACCCAGGTTTGCTAGGAGTATTGGCTAGGTACCGTGAAATACACGGTTTTTATTTATTTTATAATTTTGTTAGGTATTTGTTGTCTTTTGAGTACGAATATGGTTTGTAGCCTTTGATGAAAATTGATTTTCATAATAATTGAAACTAGATAGAACCCTGGCTTTCCGACTGAACTATCATTCCAGATAACCAAACTTGACTATACACATGAATTATATCTTCTGTGCCAAGTCCGCTTCACGCAATGTCAATATAGCCCCAGTTAAGCCACCCACGTCCGCGAACTTATATTGACGAGGGGCAGGCTTCCAACCAAACTCCACAGGCAATCTCTCATTTGTGAACCAAGCATTGACTCTATCCTTTGGTGCAATTATATTGCTGAAATCAGTGGAGCCATTTGTCGGGATCTCCACAGTAGACATAGCCATCAAAAGAAGGCCACCCTCTCCAGCAGATTGTTGGACTTGTCCAGTCGTGAGAGGTGACGACAAAGCTTCGACGCGGACTCGACTCTTGGCTAGAGAGTTGACATCAATGTAGTCGGTGGTGCTATCGGCTAGCATAGCGCGGAGTCGCGAAAGGTCGATATGGATACTGTCTCCGGAGGAAGCATCATTTCGGGTAAGCGAGGCTCTGTGTTCCACAATTTCGTGGGCATTGAGATCCTCCAGGTCCACGACTGTTCTTCCGAGAGCTTGAAGCTGTAGGTTCGCTTGGTCCTCACCAGCGGTGATGTCAAAATTGAGCGCGTCGTGGATAGCTTTTCCAAAGTCCGGAGCCGTGATATTTCGGCCATTATGTGGTCTTTGTGGGCCAAGTGTTAGCAAACTCCTCTTCATAGAATCCGGAACTTTACCAGACTTACAGATAACCGTGATTGGCAAGTGTATTTAGCAATGGACAAGGCGAGCGTGAGTCGTTTTTACCTGCCGGCTTCCATGGTTGAACGACTGGATGATCATTGGTGAGCCCCTGTGGGAAAGCCGTTACGGAAACACTGAGCAACAGAATGGCGGAAAACTGCATTTTGGGGAAGATTTTTCAGTGGAGATGCTGTGAGAGAAATGGAGATTGTTGAATGTACAAGTTGAAGGAGCAAAAGTTGAACGGGAACTTCGATTTTATATGGTTTTAAGTACGCCAAAAAATAATGGGAGTAAGGTGAGTCCACGTACTATAGCTTTCATGCATCACGCTAAATAAAATTACTTCAGCTGATTTTTCGTGACCTACTAGGTTCATTCCAAATTTTCTATACAAGTTTTTGTTGTTTTGCTTATGAGGCTGTGTCCAAATCTGCAAGTCAGGCCAAATTAACTGCATGACAGTCTGCAAAGTACGATCTTCGTCACATTGAGGTAAGGTTTCGGTTTCTCTATCGAGAGAAGGATTAAATCCTGGGTGTGGAAATTTCCGCGAATGAGCTGGCATTCATTTGAAATACAACATAATATGAGCTGGACCGATCCTTCCAGAGGACATTTCGGGGATGAGATATAAACCAATGACTGAACTTTCGAAGCTATTACAAACAAAACGAAACCATGACTTTTTGATGTTGTGCTGTTGAGGCGTCCGTAAGCCAGACTAGTACGATTTAGGAATCCGAGCCTGTTGTTGACCTCTCTGGAAGGTGAGGCGAAGCATACTCGCTATACCTTACAGAGTAATGATCAGCTGTCATATAGTCATATAACTGGTGTTCAGCTGAAATATCTTGGTAGTCTGCAATCTTGGTCCATAGGCTTACGTGAGAAATATCATCAATAGACAACGTGGTGCAAGGGGCCCAGCAACCGCTGGCTCTGTTAAATAAGAAGCTTGACATCTGCGATTTCTTGTTCACTTCGCCCTCCCCAAAAAAAGACAATTCTTAGAGAAAGTCATTAGCGAAGACTGACGATCTCGACCATATCAGCAGACACCATGGAAGGACCACGATTCTTCGAGAGTCTGTCGATACTCCAATCACTTCCAGCCTTTGCTTTCAATCCATCCATCGCTCCATGTATATAACACTCCCCGATTATCCAATAACTTACACCTAACTTTCGAATAACAACAGGTACACTAGCACCATAAAGAACCATGATGACATCGGACCTTTCCGACTTCGCTGGCACCAGACCGAAAGACCCCTTGTCTGTTATGATAAATCTCCTATTCCAAACAACAGTCTGAACTCTTTTCAAGAACTCCTTGATCACTGACGATGTTCTCTCGCTCTCGTTGATCATGTTTTGGAGCCTCACATCACCAGTTCGACACTCTGCGAGAGCATGCTCGAGAGCCCGTTTGTACCATGATGGTGGGTTACTTCCATCTGATCTTCTGTCCGCCACCAGAGTTTTGCAGAAATCATCAGGTGCTGGGGCACGACGTTGGGACCATTTGGCGATTGAAAACCATTCAGATGGAATGGTACCTTCCATCGCCCGTTCTCCCAGTGATGCAATAGTGCCTATCTTTATGCCTTTTACTTCCATCCTGGGTGCTTTATGAGACCAAGTATCGTCGACAGGAAAGCTTGCCATCTCGAGATGGTTTTCCAGCTGTTTAATTTGTGGCAATTGTTGTAAAGAATCCTTTCTAAGCTCGGTTCTAAGTTCGGAAAATGTGACAACGGGAAATCCTTTGCTGGCTTGATAAATTGGCCTCCCCGGAGGCCCAATAAAGCTGTCGCCTCGCTTTCGAGCGTGTTTTCCGATTTGAATCTCATATATTGAATCGCTCAAGGTACAAGCCCAAGAAGATAGCCGCTGTCGAGAGTTGTGTGTGCCATCAGAGGCGGAGTAAAGTTCATCATCGGAATAGTAATGGGGAATTGGAGCCCATGGTCGACAAATAATATCCAAGGAAGAAGAGCCTTTGATGCAAGATGCTACAAAGCCTCTAGCTACCTCATCAAATGGAAGGCCGTAATCTATTCGTAAGGTCGGAAATGTTTTCTCCTCCTCAGCTCGATTGGTGCGATTATCAACGGGAACGATGTGATCGATGTCTTCCGCCAAATCCATAACGGAATAAATCGAATCTCTAGGATCCTTGGTTTCAAAACAACTGAGCGATGTGACCAGAGTCTCCAAAGTTGTGAGTCCTTCCAGAATCTTGCCATCTTCAGAACGACGGAAAAGACGATTGAGTGCCTCTATCAACCTCAAAGCACCCAAAGCTTGAACTTCCCCAAATATTGCAGCATCGTGGGCATATTCATGGGACACCAAGAAGGACCGTGAAATCTCCTGATGCCTTTCTTTGAACAGTGTCGCAGCATCCGCAAATGATGGCCAATCCACTTTCCCGTGACCACAGTAAACCAAAGCATATTTAGAAAGAGCGAGCTCTTGAACAACCCAGCGTCGTTGGAACCATGAGCGGTTCATCAATTTTGCCAACGCATACCACTGACGAGTACAGGTTCGGTCTTTCACAGCCACATCGAATTGAGATAAGTCCGTGATTTGGGCTATAAAATCCAAAGCCAACGCGCTTTCCTCGGCTTCTTCCCCTAACCAAATGAGGACCGCATAAGAACGATGGTATATCTCACCCATCATTGGTACTTGTTGGGCTTTTTCGGCCTGATTCGACTGATTGATACATAATGCATCAACCCACAATTTCCGGTATTGTGTTTCTTTCCGAAGACGGAGAAGGGCTGATCGAAGATTTGGGAGAATTGGGAATGTGGACTTTTGTTCACTATTTCCCAGGAAGATGTTGGTTGCAGGGCCATTTCCTGCTCCCCAAACGTAAGATATCGCGGTGAAAGCTAGCGGTTCGGACTGGTCGAGATCCACAATCTGGAGATCGCAAAACAGCGGACTTCCAGGCTTTCCTGGATGTAAGCTCAACAACCTTATCTGCTTTCGCGATGTGTCGAGTTGTGTGTATTGATATCCTGGGTAGAGCCGTGAGGACATCGTGATTGCGGAGTTCGCGGATTGATCTAGCCCCCTTTTCTGGTCCCGAAGCTGTGTATCTATACCTTTATGAGACGGAACTTCAGGCTGGAGCTTTCCTCTCAATTGATTCTATCATCGAAGAACAGATAAGATTGAAGTCGTACATGAGGATGACGAGCTGAAAATAGGCAGAAGGAATGCTGACGCAAAAGCGGCAGTCGACGTTTGAAACTCGGGCATCGCAGAAACAACTCATTCCCAGTGAACAGTCCAAACTTTTGGGCGACATAAAAATCTTCGTGGGACGAAGAACTAAAATCAGGAGTTACCGCGTTGAAGAAAGTTGAAGTTGGTATCCAATGCTGCTTTGTTGCCGGAAAATAGCGGACATTTGCCAATATCATGTGACTGATGGATATGAGTCCAATAAATGGGCTGAATCTCGATCGCTAGGTATCAAGTAGGTACAACAAGCAATATATGGAATCTAGTCTTTAAAAGTTGATGCTACAAAGCCCAGGTAATTATCAAGAAGCTGTCACGTTTATTACATATTTACCCGCTAGCGTTTCACCACCCTATCGGTAATTCCTCGTGCCGCGCGATGTTACACGCAAAGTACCTAGGTACCTAGCTCGGTAAACAGGGTTACATTGCTCGAAATACCTCACATATGTTGGTTCCAACACAGTGGATCTGATCCCATTCTCGAAGGCTTGATACTTTCGGAAGGTAGATCGCAACTCGGTCATGCAATCCTCCTTGCTGCAGTATGCAGAAGTGTTTCATCAACCACCGAGTATATATAGGATCAACAACACGCAGTACTTTTTCCACTGCCCGTTAATTGATTGTTCACATTGGCCAACAGATTTTTACTCGGTAAGGGCCAACCTGGAGGCTTCTCGAATAAATCCAATGGCCTGACCAAGTCTAGTTGGCCAGCTCCTTTTGGGTTGATGTTTAGCCGAAGAGATCTCACGTCACATTGAGAAAGTTGTAGGCTCGGAGCAAAATACTGTCCAGCCAGTTTGATATTCTTAGATTTCCGGGGCTCATTTATGCAGTATTCAAAATTCCATGTTCCTATTTTGGACGAAGAACCCTTACCTATATTTGATTACCCGGTTGGCCCTTTTGACTCTTAGTCGACACAAAAATTGGGCACTTGCCTCATTTACATGCAAGTTTGTTGGTAGCTGAGTCGTGCCTGCAGTTGGATGGTACCCTGTTGAATTTTCCGTTTCATGCCCATGTTAGGGTGGCAATATATGGTGGGGGTTTCACTGAGGAACGGTCGTTGATTATCTTGAATTTTCAAAGAACGAAGAGAAGCGTTGCGATGATCTTCGTTCAATCCGAAGCTGATACAATGTTTTGGCGGCAATAAATTATGACAGAAGCTGATATTTGATGTATTAGGCAATATTCCCGGTTCACAACTTGCCTTTGCCCACTTTCCAACAATGACTGCATGCACTTCGCGCTGGCGTCCCGAGAAATCAAAATCATATTCCTGCTCGGTTGGTCGAGAAGCCAAATGGCCCCATGTGTAAGTCCATCCGAGGCGCTAATTGTTCCAGAAATACAATATTTCACATTTCTCGGGATTTTGAGATCCATTTTTTTTCCACATAAAACTTCAATTCCTTCCTACCCACCCATTGAAGAGTTCAGTAGCCCAAAGAATTTTCACATAAGTATGGAGACTCAAAAGGTTCATCATGGCGTCCCTGGCGGTAGCTATGAGATTCATCGAGTATGTCTTCTCCTCTAATTTGGACCTCGTTGGGTAAACTAACATACACCATAGCCAAAATTCAGTTCGTTCCCACGAAGTCTCGCTTACCATTTATACACTCTCCATCTGTTCACCTGCAACGATCTCCCGGAACTAGTTGTTATGCCCTTCTTCTTTGCCCTGGCAACCATAGCAGCATCTCCAGTTTTCGGAATCTCAATCGAGAAGACCGCCTCTGAGTCTCTGCTCAAAATTCCAACGATGATTTGCTGGAATTGGATCAATCTTTTGCTATTTAATATCCACAATCAACGACATGCGGAATCTGTTGTCACAGACACGAGTAGCAAACCATGGCGACCGATTCCTTCTAAAAGAATTAGTGCTGAGGAAAGTCGCATGCTGCTGCTAATTTTATACCCGGTGATGACACTCCTCTGTCTGGCTTTTGGTGGCCTGAGATCTTTTATGGCTGAGGCTTTGGTAAGTCCGCATTTCTTCCCTCCTCGGGGTAAAGCATTAAACACACAATGCTAATTTTAATTTTCACAGTGGTGTATTTGGTACAACGAATGGGACGGAGCCAAAAACCCAATCTGGCGAAACTTTCTCAACGCAACTGGGATAGCAACCTGCATGGCCGGTCCATTAGAACTTCTGATCGGCAACAACCAAGTTCTAACAGATTTCCCTATTGCCATCGGCTGGCTCACCATTATTGGAGCGACTATTTTTACAACCAATCAACTCCAAGATTTTCGAGATCAAGAAGAAGATCGATTAGAAGGGAGGAGAACGGTTCCGATTGTACTGTGAGATAATGTAGCCAGATGGTTGACGGCTGGGATTGTTATATCCTGGTCTTTGTTTGTGCCGAGCTTTTGGGAGGTTGGGTTTATGGCTTACGTCCCCACCTTATTTCTGGGATGCTTCTTGGCCGGCCATTTGTTGTGTAGACGAAGTGTGAGAGGGGATAAGACCACATGGAGACTTTGGGGGCCGTGGATGCTTTCTTTCTTCTTATTGCCGATTATGCGGAGATACGAGTGAACGAATGGATGAACGTGGAACTTCAAGAGAATTTGATAGCGGTTGTTGGAAACACGAGGATATCATATGTAGCAATATTACAACGAACGATCGTGTTTGAGTTATGATCCCATGAGTGCTTTTGTTTTTATTCTTTTTGGGATGTTTTCAGTCAAAAGGGAGCTCATAAGAGAGTTGGTTGAAACACATCTCAAGCAAGCAGTCAAAAGATTTTTAAAATGCTATTGTCAGCAAATCACTATCGAATATTCTCAATCATTCATTATTCATTTACTCAATGATGTACTGATTTATCGCTGTGGAACTTCGTCAAGGCTGGAAGAACTTCTGATCTGGTATGCACTATTTGCTCATTATACTAATTTTGTCTAAAGATACACTAGTTTTCGCTGCAATTAAATAACTTAAGCGGAAACTCTCTTAAATCAATCTGATTCGTTAAAAGTTTCTTGCTCAACTTTGTTGAATCAATATGATCTAGATAACTGGGAAGTAATTATCGACAGCTTTCAATGATAAAAGAACTTCATTTGACTTCAATGAATTAACTCAAGCAACCTAAGTGTTCATCAAGGGTTTGATCTGATAGTTACCAGACACACTACCAAACAGTCCAAAGTAGTAATACAATTGCTCCACTGGGAGGATGGGTATTACTCACGTAAATGAAATAGCGGAGTTCATCGTGGTTTCCCAAACCTGGCTTACCTCAAATAAAGTTGCAATTAAGCTATGTTTCCATCTGTATTCCAAATATCGAGGCGGGAAAAAGAATATCTCGAAACGAAGCATGCTTACGTGGTCACTCAAAAGACCCTTCAGTATCATGAGGAAAGCTTATGCACGATGCGTTATACTCGAACCAGTAGGTAGGTTAGAAGCTCCATGTAAGTACGAGGGTCCGTGATATGGACATATTCATTTGATTGCATATGAATCTTACTACTTTTAATCATTCTGCATGCTTTATTTATGGAACGAAGTCCCTAAAAAGGTCCATAAGAACATCGAAAGCAACGGCAAGCGTACATGTGGGTCTGCCATAAAATTACCGAAATTGATTCCAACTGATCAAGAATGTCTCAACAATCAAGCTTTTCTGTGTCACTTGGTGAGTCTTCTCGGCAATACCGTCTCGGCTAATCCATAACGAATCAATCACCCGTTTGACAAATTGAGGTATTGACCCGGTTCGATTTCGAGATTAGCCCTTGTCTTTCAATTTAGAAAATGGCGCTCTAATCATTCGGTATTTTACTCTGCACTCCAACTTCAACTACCGACAAATGCAACAAATTAACCAGTTCATTAAAAACAGGGTTTCCCCGGATTCCAACGATTCAGTTGGTTCACCACTGTCAGATGATTGAAGTTACGTTCCAAAAGTAAAATACCAACAGGGGACACGATCATCGGAAACGGTTCAAGGCCCCACATTCGTATTTTATAGAATCCGTCCAAATTCCTCTTTGTTTTAGAAGACAGTTGGATACCCATAATTTGGCGTTGTATCATTGACTTCAATCTTTGTCTTAAGAGACAATTTCGTCATGTATTGGAACTCTCTCGTCGCCAGTGCGCTTCTAGCGCGTGCTGTCTCAGCCCAGAACATGCTTCGATTCGCCTGCTCCCAATTAACAGTTGAGCGAGCCGATCCTCTCGTTACTCCTGGAATGAGTCCAGCACCTCACACTCATCAAATTATCGGTGGAAATTCCTTCAATCTCACTGTCCGTGCCCCTCATCTCCCTACCTCTATATCTGATGTCGTGGCTAACAGATCTTCAGATGGAACCAGGTGTCTACGATCCAGCCGCAAAATCAACTTGCACATCATGCACCTACTCAGAAGACGTAGGTAATGGGGACACTGTTCTCTCACTTTTTTTCTCTTGAATCACTCTTGAATCATCCCTGCACCCCAGCATTTATCCTGTGCCGAATCCCGAGACATTTTTTGATAGGCAAATACTGACCCCCCATCCTCTAGTTCAGCAACTACTGGACCGCATCTCTGTACTTCCGATCACCCGAGAATGGTACCTTCCAACGAGTTCCCCAATTCGCGAACGTGGGTCTCCAACAAGATGGCGGCATGACTGTCTATTATATGCCATACAGCGCCAAAAACAACAAAATGACAGCTTTTAAACCCGGCTTCCGAATGATTGCTGGAGACCCCGCGACGAAGAAAAATAATCGAGTTTCAATCTGCCATCGATGTCTTGGAAACGGAGAGGGGTTTGCTCCGTGTGATGCAAAGGATACCGGGGAGTTGCCGAACAAGTATTGCCCCAATGGCATCAGAGCCACAATCATCTTCCCGAGTTGTTGGGATGGGAAAAATGTGGATAGTCCCGATCATAAGAGCCATGTTGCTTACTCCAATTCCGGTGGATTAGGGAGCACAAACGTATGCATTATTTCCCTCTGTCCCCATTTTTGATTCCCCGTTCTTAGTTGGAACAAGTTTCATCTTTACTCAATGCTCTTGGCTCCCACTTCAAGGAGAAAATGTCAGCTGATTTGTCGCAGTGCCCAAGTACCCACCCAGTGGCTATTCCACAGGTTATGTATGAGATTATGTGGGACACGGGGAGATATAAAAATGATGCATATTATGGAACAAATAAGCAGCCTTTTGTTTATAGTTTTGGCGATGCGTAAGTGTTTGCCTTGCATCAAACTTTCTTAGTCTCGATAAACGCTGACATTGGGATTGTAGGACCGGATTTGGTCAGCATGGCGATTATTTGTTTGGTTGGAAGGGTGATGCTTTGCAGAAGGCTATGGATGCTCTCCCAAGCGGGAAGTGTGCCAACGCAAACTGCAGTGTTCTTAAGATTCAGTCTGGACAAGATTCTATGACTTGCAAGAAAGAGCAGCAAGTTGTTGAGGATGTTGGCAAGAGTGGACAATGGCTCAAGCAGCTTCCAGGTGGAGCTGCCGTTACAAATTGAGTAACGAGAAGCACCGCTTGCAGCTTCGAAGTATTATTGTTGTATCAGCAAGACTTGATTCGGGAAGAGTCGCTCTTTATCGTTACTTGTTTGCTTTGTATTGAAGTCTAGACTGTAGTTAGTGAAGTTGTGGAAGTTCAACAAATGAGATTGTTCCTGGAACTCGACGTTTATTTCAAGAAATACTAGAGCAGCAGAAACAGGTCTTTCTAAAAACCTCCATAAAAAACGAAGTATCCGTGTGAATTCATTGAAGCGCCAGTCCCAGGCTTATCTCGTCCGTGGTATCATCGTTCCTGGTTCTGTTCTCTGGCTTGTACCCTTATCCGTCCATCATTGCTGGTTCTTGCAAATGTGGTACCAAGCGGTAGTGTTGGCATTATATCGCCCGGTGAACTCGAGCTTGAAGGGGACGGGAGAGGGCGACACAAGAGCGGTTTCTAGGTTAAATCAGCTTAGAACCAATTTTCGACGAAACTATTAGACTTACCGCGAGAAACACGGGCCTTTCGCAACGTAATGTTGTTTGGGTTTGGTGGGAACGCGATACGACCGGCCAAACCAGACGCAGCCCCACCCATGGCCAAACCACCAAAGGCTCTTTGCGCAAAGCTGCCATCTCCGAGAGCACCCAAAAAGGCCGCCTTGGCAGCATCTCGCTCCTTCTCATCGGCGATGCCCAAAATAGCTTTCCTCTGGGCTCTGACTGCCTTGGTAAGATCGCTGCCCCGGTGCTCACGAGTATTGAATTCGTCCCACCATTTCTACACCCTATTAGCACATTTTCACGTTGTTGTTTTGAGCAAAAATGCCAAAAAGCTTACCTTAAATCCGTGACGGGGAACACCAAGTTCATCCGCCTTTGCTTCCTTCTCTCTTGGTTTCAAGAAGGGGTCGGCTTGGTAGGCCTTTTCAACGAGCGCCAATTCGTCTTCGGTGAGTGAGGAGGAGATGGCCGCTGGAGGTGTTGCGGGGGGTGCTGCTGCGGTTGCAGCTTGGTTGGTCGTCTTTCCACTGCTGCGTGTGATAGCCATTTTGATTGATATTCGTAAGACCAAATTTAGCAGTAGATGTGTTTTTATTGATTTGAAAAACAGTCAAGGTAAAATTCGTACTATCGGTCGCGAGTTTGTGGGATCGGCAATTAGATACCGCCTCCTCGCCGGAACGTTATTCCGCGCCGATTCACCAAGGAACTCAAGAACATCATTCATCTCAAGTAATAATCATGTAGTCTTCCTTTGTGGGGTAACTATACAATTTTGAAGTGCACTACAGGTTTGTTTGTTGATGTTCGGTAAACAAAAGTCTTTGATTGGTTCGGTTGTTAAAGGGGAATAGGTGAACCGGACTTTACCCATTTCCCTTACAGTGAACATTTTCTCACATAACACATCTCTTATTTCCCAGTGAGTCAAGATGAGATTACTATATAATGTCAGTGAATAGAGAGTTATAGGTCTTTTAAAATCTTAAACCTTTCGCTTTCGAGACTAATTTCTTTTAAATCTTTAATTTGAAATTAGAAAATATATAAATTTACTTGATTTTACAACTATGAAATAGACATAATTTATAACAGTATATTAGAAGTAAGAAAAGTAGTATAAGTTATTCTAAACTTATATTTTAAAAGTTTAAAATAAGAGTTAATAGTAGTAAGTCTTCTTAAAACTTCTCTAATATACTTCTTATACTTCTTTTCCTTTTCTAAGAATACTAGGATATTATCTAAGTAATAGATTACTATTTTCTTTAAGAGATTTTTAAATATTTTATTATTTTATCTCTAGTAAGTAGTAAATATATTAGTTAATCTAAATAGTATTACTATATACTTATAAAGTCTTAATAGAAGAATAAAAGCTATCTTCTATTTATCTCTCTACTTAATCTATATTAGATTAAAAGCGTTTTATTAATCTAGTTTTATAAATATTATAATACGTTTTAACTTATCTTATAAGTATTAGCTCTCTAGTAGTAGATAAGCGTCTTTAACTATAGTATTATTAATATTTTAATAATTAATATAAACTCTTCTTTTTAGATTATCTTTCTTATAAGCTATAATTATATTTAAACCTACTATAGTGAGTTGCGAGTTAAGCTTAAATTTGCCTACTTTTTTTATAATCCGAGCTTTTGAGAAAATTCCTTGATTTCCCCTCTTTTTAGACACTCTTTTATCTATTAATTAATAATAACATATGATATACTATTTATAAGAACAGGAAAGAAGAGG